>VYZW01007301.1:101731-145485 GCA_013401315.1 Balaeniceps rex
ATCTTGGGCTGTGCCCCCTCCCAGCTTCTTGTGCACCTGGCGGAGCATGGGAAGCTGAAAAAGTCCTTGACCAGTGTAAGCACTACCTAGCAACAACTAAAACATCAGTGTGTTATCAGCATTATTCTCATCCTAAATCCAAAACACAGCACTATGCCAGCTACTAGGAAGAAAATTAACTCTATCCCAGCTGAAACCCGGACACTGCCTCTCATCTCCACAGTTGCACAACTTTTATGCTTCCCTTTGACTGATGAGATTTATAGGATCAGGTCCCACAGGTTCATTTTTGCATATGTGAATTCTCTAGTAAAATACTCTTCCGAACGGAAGCCAAGACTTTCAGTAGGCATGAGATATCAAGCTCTAGGAAAAACATTCTAGCTTGGTAGAAAATGTTTACATAGCTTTGCTGGGAGCAGCATACCATCCTGTCTAAGAACAAACAACTTGCCACAAACTGGAAACTTGAGCTCACAGTAAACTGATACGTTCTGAACATCATATTTTTTATTTTTATCACTTTTAATTGCAATGTCATCCGTGGAGCTGTTGAACCTCTGATTTCTAACTGCCAGTGTAACCGTGGTACTATATCTGTCTGCATTTCCAGTATCTGACAGGCCTTGGAGCAGACACCCTATATCTAGCCCTGCAAGATCATATTCCTGCACAGTCAGCAGAGGCACCCAAGTGTGGTTTCCCTGCATATGTCAAATGACTTATCATGTATAAAGAAACCATGGTCCAGCAGATAGGATTACTTATTTTCCCCCCAGGAATTTCAATTCTTGTTCCCTTTTTCTCTTCAGAGGAAATGGACAAAAAAAGTGATGTTTCAGCCTTTCTGTGTGTCTATCTGCAGACGCACAACAACTCTATTGCAATTTCAGACCACTCCAAGGTTTGATGCGTGAGTACTGATATTATGGCTTGGGCACACTGGGCTCACAGGGGTCCTGCAGCACGGGACCAGCCTGGCAGTGCCTCATGCTTCTACCTCAAGATGTGGAAAATTCCCCAAACCAGCACCTAAAGGGGTGGACTCAGGCTATGTTGGGGTGATGGGGCTCACCTGGTTCTGAAAGGTCTTCTGCAGGTTGGTTCCCCAGCCACCCACACCGGGGCCTGGCCACGGGGTGCTGCAGAAGGTGTGCTGGGGGTTTCAGCTTCAGCAAAGCCCAATGCGATGGGGTACTAACCCATGTCTGGGAGCCTGGAAACATTTCCAGATCTTGCTTGAAACCACACTGTCATTTAAAGCCGGTACTTTCTCCTGGAGGTTGTGATGGTTTTCCCAGTGAGACTGGGTTTCCTGTTGGACAACATCCAGCAGCTTGTAAATTAAACTGCAGGAGGGAGGGGGGAAACGAGCCCTGCAACCACGCTGCTGCTCTCCCAGCTTAAATTTAGCACAGGAACAGAAAGCAGTCATAACAAGACTAATAATTCTCAATTATTTTGGAAAAAAAACACGCTTATTTATTTCCAAATCTTGATGGTGAATTTTACATGTTTGGGTAGATTACATTGGTTTTGTAAAGGCTATTCTGGCTTTACTCTACGTACATAAATGCTTGATACAAAAGATTAAAAATGCTCCACGTTCTGCTCTTCCTCTTTCCAGAGGTCATTAGAGGAGTCTCAGCATACTACTTCCCATCTTTTAGGAAAAGATTAACAATTAAGTGATTGGAAATAGCTAATTGCTGTTTTATCTGGACATAACGTTGCCACATTAATAATGTAAACCAAAGTAATCCAATAATGGAAACCTTTCTTATGTCAATAGTTCAAATGAGCATTTATGCATCGATTCAGCAAGTCATTTGACCGCAGATTTAAAGTTAAAGCTCTGACATGAAGTTTTTCATGTCTTCTTACAGCACCAAAAGATGCACTTATTAAGGAATTTGCCCAAGTCTCATCAGTCATTTTGTCTAACTAAAAGAGAAACTGTACTTCACTGGATTTGGGCCAAAAATCTGAATTTTCAGCTTCACTGGTAATACTAGGTGAGGAGGGTGGCTGGGGAGTTGGGGGAGGGATTAGGATCTATTGTATCATATTCTTGTGGATACTTAGCTGATTTTTTTAATGTGTTTGTCATTTTGAAATGTCATTGTAGAAAAATAAAATTAAAAATTGAAACCTTATTTCAAAGCAAAGTAAACTTATTCTGTTTATACAATACTCAAAGCAAAACATTCTGACCTTACTTTGTCAGTATTCGAATTTCAAAGGGTTTTCAAATATCTTCTCATTAAACTGAATCTGCACTTTCTGGTGAATGAAGTTTTATCCCCCCACCTCCTCCTTTCCAATTCATCTACCTTGTTTCTAATTTGCTCTCCCCAGCCATTTCCCTTCATAATGCTTGTCCACAGCATGGCTACTACAGCGCCTTCAGTTCAAAACCTGCATTTGGCTTTCATGTATTGGACTAAGTTCTGCAACATGCTCCCTTTTTCTATTTGCCAAGTTAGGAAATTAAAAAATAGTGTGTATATATATATACACACACACATGTACACGCACACTATTTTACTGAGGACTGGGCTAGGCTGCAAAATCAGGATCTTGGTTTCGAAGACACTCTGCAGGCAAAGCAAGCTCAAGCTCATTTCAGAGAACTAGGTTGTTCTGCGAAAAAAGAAAAGGGCAGAAACAGATGTGACATGTTCATCCCGATCCCGATCGGCAAGCTTAGGAACACTTGCAGCAAGGTTTTGGCTCCGGCTCATCCTCATTTGCAGTGATTCAAAGAATAAGAGCATGGCCTGCTTTTGGTAAGATCAAAGGTATCAGAAATGGAATAAGTAGATTTTATCTTCTCCTGTAAGTTCTGATGGTTTTCTCAGTAAGTCTTGATTTCTTGTTGAACTACTTCCAGCAGTAACTGTAGTTTGTGTGTAAGATAATCTGAAAGGGGGATAAAAAGGAAGAAAGTTTAGTCCAGAGGGAATCTTGAGATATGGCTGAAAATCAGAGCATCAGCACTGATGGCTGGAGCACTTTATGTCAGCAGATCACTGCGTTTGTTTCCTTTCTTGCTGTATGTTTTCTTCTATTCACTGGTTACTGATACACCTCAGCCCAACATCAAATCAGAAGAAAACAAGATTCATAACTGAAATTATAAATTAAACTCAAAACTGGGCTCTTATTTCCAAGTAAATCATTGTGCCACCAGGGCTACTCCCAAAGGAAATCTGTGCTAGACATTGCATGGGGTGGAGATGTATTTCATTTACAATTCTGTATTTCAATGACAATGATGCTACATCTGTGCCCAAAACCATCCTGGCCTCTTCATCAAACAGATAGCCCGCAGGTGGCACCGTCTTCTCCTACCAGTCCTCTCCCCAGCCTCTCAGCAAGTATGCTTGTGCACAGGGTTACAGTGTCTGCCAGTCAGTCTCTTTCATCCTAACTTTCGATCTTGTTGCTCAGTGTCAGCCAAATTTGACCGAGAGGTGGTGATCCCGAAGGCATGACAAAGTTTAGTAGAAACCGGGGTTGGGTAGTGAAAGCGACCCTCTCCGTTCTCCCCATTGGTAGACCTCAGCCCCGTCTTTTCTAAAACAAAGCATCAGGCCGGCTTATCGGTATATTCACAAGCCAGGCAGGTACAGCCCGTGCCTGGCTGCCAACCACCCGCAGCACAGCCTACCCCTCTCCTCTTCGGCTGCGGAGGCTGTGTCTTGGGAAAGCCATTGAAGGGGTGGCAGGGGTCATGATTTAGGTTTCATGAGGTCCATTGGTCATGGAGCAATTTGCATTAGAGATGAGCCCTGGGGACAAACGAACATCCCCACCCCTGAGTGTGTTTTGGTCCACAATACTGAAACTCAAAACGCATACTTACAAAACGGGCTACGGCAACGATTTGACATTTGCCTATGGATTATGAGGTAGTAGACTGGAAAACCACTTAAAACCATGGTGCATCCGATGCTAATGTTCACAGGGTCTGAGTAGAAAGACATTGCCACAGTGAAGAGGCAGATGATGGTAAAAGAGACAGGAACGAACAGGGGAACCTGGCAAAAAGAGCAGACGATTCTCAGGCAAAACTGATGGCTGTAGCAAATCAGCCTCCGTATGTGCCAGCACACACTGTATTCACTTCTCCATCTTAAAGAAGATGAGAAGACTCATGTATCTGTCCTGCATGCTGTTTCTGTACAATCAGTTGTGAACGAGTAGGATGCATAGAATAAAAATTGACTCATACCACCCTCGGAGCCCAGGGTGCCCTGTGAGGTGCATACCTCCTTCCTAATATAAGCCTCACCTCACTCGCAACTGGAAGCCAAGCAGGTGGAGAAGTCACCTATACCCCACTGCTTTCTGAATGTATTGTACCTGTGCATGCATATGCACATGTACCTACTTGCCACCTGTGGCAACTGCTGGTGGAAAATCTGAAGCCAAGAGTAGAAGCAGTGCTTTGAAACAAACTGTTCTTTGGTTATAACACCTGTGACTCATTTCAACCTGCCTCCAGCTTGCCTGAGACTTAGAGTGGCCAAAACAGGATAAACCAGGCTCCCTATCTCCATAGCACCTGCATCAAGAACATGAGTTTCAATGACACCCTGATGAAAGACCAAAAAAGCAGTCAGCACTTCAGCCTTACCCTGTTGGGTGAGCCAATTCATCTGGGTTATTTGGAGAGTAAATTGGAAGACTGCAATAAATAATAAAACTGTGAAACATTCCCTTAGTCTTTGGATCCAACCTCAGCCAAGTTACTCCTCGCCATAGCTGATAGAATGAAGGAGCTGCTGGTCTCACCTAGGGTAGCAATCTCTTTTCTGGTAACAGAGATCTTATTTTGGATGCTGACCATGCTGAGCTGGAAGAGATCAGTTGCTCTAGTGATGGCAGCCATCCAGCCACCAAATTTACGTGCTCTTGCTGTCGTTCCAGGCAGAGCATCCCCTCCCAGCCTCTCCTACGTGCACACACTCACACCACGCATCTGCTTGAGAGGTGTGTGAGAGGACTGCTTCCTCTTCTTACCGGTGTTTTCTCACCATTTTTACCTCAAAATGCTACAGGGGAGAAGAAGGACCAGCACAATCACAGGTATTTTATGATTTGTTCTCCGTAAGCTAGTGGCAGAAGACGACCTCTCTCTGGCCACTAGAGCGCAGCACATGCCCACGCCACCTGCGCGCAGCCCTTCCCTCTCGCAGATAACTGGGCTTCGGGTTTGAAGTGGTTATAAAAACTGGGGGGGGCGGGAATCCACCAAACTGAACAAAACCCCAGCATTTCCCTCCCTCACTTAATCTGCCTTTAGGAACCGTTAAAAGCCCAAATCTCTGTGTAAACCAAAATGGGGCAAAATCTCAGCAGCTGAGAACATCACCAGCGCTATCCACTAATAAACTTCCCCTGAGAAGCGTGGTTTAAAAGAAAAAGAGAAAATCTGGTTCTGGGTGAGTACACGAGTGCAACCAGCCAACAAACTGGGAAGCTTCAAGGTCTCAGTTAAACACGCTGTCTCCAGCAAAGACCGACAAGAAAAATTACCCCAAACTTTGCGTCAGGCCTCGCGTGGCTCGGGGAGGAGCCCTGGGAGCCGCGGGAAGCGTTTCTGTCCCCTGAGCTTCTCGTTGATCGGCTGCCCGGTGCCTGTGGCCTCGGAGGTCTCCTCTCCTCCCCAGGAGCTGGCTGGCAGCACCGTGCAGGCACGACCGGAGACAGGAACAAACTGTGCACGCCTCGAGCACCGCCGTGGCCAAACGCCTTCTGCACGTTATCCGGCAGTGGGAAAGGTGACCCAAGTGCAAGAAAGCTGCTCCAGCACCAACTCCTGCTTGGATGTGAGGGGACCGGCTGCTCCCCACGAGCAGGATCGCAGCACCCAGCAGCGTGAGAAGGGCCACTGGAGGGGCCCAGCTGGAGGCTAAGGAGAGGCACGAGAGGACAAGGCATCCTCCAACTTCCCATTGAGGAAGGAAAATTGAACCCCCTTGCTTCCCCCCCTTCCCGTTGCCCACTTTTAATGCACCTCACTGCTTATGGTCACCAGTCCGAACGTGCCAGAGCTTTGCAGGTGCACATGCAGGGCGGTGCCTGCACAGTAAATCCTGCCCTCTCCTGCAAGCTTGACCCACCAGCAACCAGGAAAACAACGGGTGCACCAGCAGCACTGGTTGGAAACCAGCATGTGAGAAGGCTGGACACTGCAGGTGTCGGGCAGCTCCTCAAACCCCACCGGCTGCCTGGGCTCTTGGTACAACGGGCAGCTCAGAAAGGTCACACACAGCTGGAGGCTCACAAAGCCGCTCTCCTCCCTCTCCCTGGGGCAGGAGGGCAGATCCTTCTCTACAGGGCCACACACTGCATTGGCCATTAGCTGCCGTTAGCTGACTGCTGAACAAAGCACTTTGTGATACGCACGCACACGCTGTGCACATCCTCAGTGCCTGCAGCAGCAATACTTGCACACAAACTTCTTTACACTATACAATATTTTTATGCCAGGAGATGATTCCCCTTAAGTCAGGCTTGCTCCCAGGGTCCCTCCAGCCATGCTCTTTTCCCCCAAGCCATGACACCCTTCTGCCTCTCAGCTTGAGCTGAGACTTTCCTACTACTGAAATAACATCCTGGCAAGGGTCCCTCCTTGCAGGCTCCCTACATGCCTTACTGAGCAATAGGGGTCAAGACCCCTTAGAGCCTAAAGGCAATTATGGCCATGTCATGCTCTAATTATTAGCAAATAAGAGAGAGAGAAGTGACAAGCCTGCACATTCCTGGCTATTAGATACAGGCCATGCGTTACCTTGAACGGGCTGTGCAGATCCGGGTGACGGTGGCGATGGACAATGAGCCCAAGGGTGGCTAATCCTATGAAGAGCCATCGGGAAAAGCTGAAGAAGTTCATTAGATGGTAGATATCTCCGATACACACCATGGCAGTAACCAAAGGGAACTGAGCATTGTGAAGATGAAATACAGTCATTAAAGCCTTACTATGGTCCTCGGACTAGAAAGGGTAATATGGATCACCTCCTCCAGCCCCCCTGCAATCACAGGCAGCTACTTCACAGTCCCAACATTTCAGAGGTCAGAGATCTTTACAAAACAGTGTCACAGACTGAAGGCAAAAGGCCTAAACACACTAGTATGATGTGCTACAGCAAGGAGCAATCCTTTCAAGATCAACGACATCTTTGATGCTTTATGTCCTAGGCAGGGCAATTAAAACACGCACGATCCAAAAGCCTGTGCTGCCAGCGTAAAGGCTACCTACAAAGCTACTCGCTAAGTTTTTAGCAGGTCAGCCAAGCTGCAACAGGCACTGCTGCACAGTTAGGATGGAGCTGGACCATTGCCGGAAAAAATCCAAACCAAAACTAAGAGCGTCTCTGCAAATGCTCATTCCCTGCATTTCCACCACACCTGGGAAACTCAGTTTTCCAAATAGCCAAAGCCTTGCAGAGGTGTTTTCATGGGACAATATCAAGCAGCAACTGCGGCAGATGGTAGGGACAGTACTTTTAAAAAAGGTGTCCAAGGCTACAAGGCAGGGACTTTGACATAGTGGGTTTGGATACCACTGCTGGCACAAGGGGACTTAATATTTTGCTGCCATTTCCAATATTCCACCTTCTTTATTTTTCGGAGGCTGACTTAGTGTCTCAACACCCTTTAAAACTCCTCAGCTTCTCCAGGCTTTGCAAGAAAGCCAAGAGCCAAGACTGCAAACACAGCCAGATCTCCTTACCATTAACATGACAGCAGGAAGGGGTGTATGCCTTCGAATGTGAATCATGGAGAAAAGTGGAGGCCACTGTCCTTCCCTGGAAGCCACAAACAGAGTCCTAAGAAAAGACAGGGAGCCCTATGCATTAGCATCCCACATCCAGACTAGAAATGAGAAGATCAGTCGCTGGACTGACCTGAGGCCACAAGGCACACACAGACACCTCCCACTCCCAGCACAGGTCTGCTATTCAAGGCCACAGTTCTGCCTTTAGCTGCACTTTGGGGCATTGGAAGAAAAACCCAATGCTAAATTCGCATAGGTCTCCCAGGACCAGTTAGTTTAACGCAGCACAGAGCCCACCAGCAGGACCACTGGCAGCATCCCCTTGGGTAGCCCATTAGCAGAGACCTTTGGGCAAGTCCAAAGTGACCATGAATGAGTTCAGGCTGGAAACAGAATTAAGAAAGCTTCTTGACATCAGAGAAGGGGTTAATCTTTCCGGTAGGAAGTGGAGGGGTCACAAACTTCAGTTCTTTATAAGACAGGCTGGTGAGTTTATGAAAGGGGATTGTCAGTGCTGATGCCTATATTTTTTTTTATATATATATATAAAAAATAAATATATATATAAGTGTGTATATATCTCTCTCTAAAAAAATAAAGTGCAATTTCCTCAAATAATAGAGGGTTTTCAATCCTCTGGCCAGCTGTTGGAAAATATAGTTTGTCATACTGCCAAGAAGCCAGCTACCCACAAGAGCAGCTACAAAATGACAGCAGAGAGCTCCTCGCCTCCATCCCTCCTTTGACTCATGAAAGGGCAATTAGGGAGAAGGCATTGCATCCAATTTTATAAATTTAATATCCACAAACAAACCATGCCAGAGCATCAGCTGGGCTGGAGCAGGGCCCAAAGCAGCTGGGTCATGAGTGTAACACTGGTTTTATCGCTGTCTCTGTGGTTTTGCAGGAGTGTGGCTGGCCAGCAGCCAGGGAGGCCCCATCACTGTTTATACGGCCTTTCTGCAGCGATTATGGTAATCGTGCCAGGATGGGGGAGAGAAAGACAGTAGGGACACGCAGAACCTCTGTGCTGTCTGGGACTTCTCATCCTCAAAGAAAACCATTAATCTAGAGGAGCTAATGGGGAGGATTCTCCGCACCTGTATTTAATACAGGACTTCGGAGTAGTGGATCAAATAACTCATTAGCTTTCACGCTGTGAAACATCCCTTTCATATCAAGTGATTTTTCCTTTTGCAATCAAAGCTGTGAAACAGAACCCACTCCAGAAAGTTCGCTCAGCTCCTCAGGACCAGCACGATGTGCTTCTCCGTGAGCTCTTCCCTCCTCTCCAATTTCAAGAATCCCATAAGGACATGCAGTGTAGTAGCCAGTGAAGCTGGCAAGGTAATTTTTCCATGGAGCAAAGCTTTTCTTATTGCCACAACAAGACTTGTTGAGCCTCGACTATTGCTTTAGGAATAGCCCGTTCCCAATAATATTTCACTGACCTCAAAGCAAAGCCCTCGAGGGAGAGTTTGCCTTTGGCCAGAGTTCCTCACAGCAGAGGGACCCTGTGCCCTGCAGCAGAGCAGCTGGGTGAGCCCAGCGAAAGAAGACTCGGTCTCACTGAGCAGCTGCCAAGGTCAACAGAGCCTCTAGTTCACCAGAAACATTGACATTTCACTTTAAACTGGGGATTTAAACCAAAAGGTGGGGGGAGAAGATAAAAATCTTTGTTTGTGACCAGCCCTAGATACCAAAGTCTGGACCTGGCCAGAAATAGAAAGGGTAGACTCTTAGCCAACAGGTATCATCGTGTAGTTCACATCCTGGGAGTCAAAGGCCTTATTTTTCCCACAAGAGTGGCTAAAATGCCATCACATGGGTGGGCAGTTGCACAGGTCGCTGGTGCTTCCCTCTGATTCAGTAAGCCAAAAGAGTATTAAATTCTTAGGGACGTGACCTTGAAAACGTGAAGATTCCTCCATTCATGGTTCCAAAGCAGGACAGTGCGACAAGGACAGGGACCACGGAGATCAGGCTTTTGAAGGCTCGCTGCACAAAGCTCTGCAGGAAGAGCAAGCGTGACTTTAGGAATATGTGGCGATCTCTAGACAACATCAGATTCAAAAGAAAGAAAACATCCTCCATCGAAGGAGTAAAATATAACTCATTAAATCTTGCCTTTTCTGCTGTCATCTTCAGGTTGTTTTTCGTTATCTTTTAGGCAAGACTAGAAGAAGTTACCGTTGCCCAATAATCCAGAGAAATGACAAAGCAATAAGGCATTTTATGGGAAAACCATCTCCGAAACACTTGCCATGACCACCCCTTCAGCATAAGCTGACCGCACTGCAGAAAGATAACGGTAGGGGTGACGACTCACCACGGCCACAGCAGGAGAAGCCAGAACATCTTGCGTTCCCAGGACCGTGTAATAGGAGACGTTGGTGAGCATGTACCCCACAATTACCGTGATCACAGACACGATGACAGCCAGAGGGATATTTCTACAAGAAAGGGGAAGAGAGGCACACGAAGAACAAGCTGTTATCCCTTGTTATGCACAGTATTACTGCGGATTGCAGCTGGCGTCGGTTAGGTGAACCCACAAACTTATTTCCTCCCATACTGCGTTTGGGAAAGCCGCGGTAGCCCAGAGGCTGGTAACCCAAGATGACTTCGTCCCAGCCTTACCGTTCAGGTCTGACCAACTCTTCACGCACAAAGCTGGCCTGAAACCTGCACGGTGGGAAGAGACAGGGAGAGAGTTTGAGCCATGTCTTGGACACCAGTCTGCTGCCCATGGAGCACCCTCCCGTCACACCTACCAGCCTGAATATGCGAACATGCCTGCGTAAAAAGCCAGGGGCAGCTTATCCAAAACCAGCGACTGTCTGTCAAAAGCATTGTGGAAGTTTTCGGTGTGGCCTGCAGAAGAGAGAAACAATGGGCACGGGCAGGGAAACATCAGAGATGGGCTTCCTTCCCGCAGGATAGCGCCCCTTGTACCTCTTGCCCAGACCTGAGAAGAGTGTTTGTGACTTCCTTGGAGCCAGGTATTCAGATTTGTTTCATTGCTTTAATTTGCAGTACTGTGCTGATGCGTTTACTTCACAAACAGTGACAGAACAAATCCATTCCCTGTCCAGCTACAGGAGACATTTCAGGAAGGACAACAGCAGCGGCTGGTTCTGTTTCAGACAGAACCTGCTGTGGGAACGGGAGATTGTGGAGACGAGGGGACCCAAGTTGTCCTATCCTTTCTTTAGGCCCAAAATTAATTCGCGAGGTTGACCTCCTCTTCCTGCCCCCCGGCCCCCTAAGCAGCTGGATGCACACTCCTCTTTGATGTGGTGCAGCCAGCGAGGCGGCAAATTCAGCTCTCGCTGTGCTCCCTCCTGATCCCACTGCCGGAGCGCTGACCCCAGCCCCACACTGGCCGGAGCATGGGAACCGGACGGAGGAGGGAGCGGGAGCAGGGAGCGGGGACTGCCGGCCTGGCTCCCTGCTCCGGGCACGCTCCCTGCCTGCCACCCCTGCCAGCCACCGCGGCTTGCCCACAGGAGGAGGAACTGAGGACACAGAGGACAAAGCAAATAAAATTTAAAAAGTAGAGGTGGCTCAGATAGAGATCTCATTTTACCAACTCCCCCAATTTTCCTAAAAGTTCTCTGCTTGAAATAACAACAACAACAACAATGAAATCAAAGTCAGGATTTTGGATATGAACCATATTTTATCAAACTCCCAAAAAACCTAGGGAAGGTAGAAGCACCTAATGGCCTCTCATTCAAAGGAAGACCAATAAAAAACGCAGTCAAAAGGAGTTGTACTTCCAACATTTTCAAATCCGGATGGCCCGAGGTTTTGTTACACTTCTATATTCAGTTCTCCATATCAAAGTCTCTTTAAAAGTAAAAGGTGCAGAGCTTGCCTAGTTGGGCTTCGCCAGGAAAGGGTTGAAATAGCACGGAGCACATGGAGAAAGGCCACTTCTATGGAGGTTCCTCTGCAAGGAGCTCCGTGATGAGATTTGGGCATTTGGGTTTGAAACACTGGCGCAGCAAGTCTCTAAAAAAAACCTGAGCCGGTGGGAAGGTAATGGCAGAGAAAAGGACAAGAGTGGAACCAAAAAAAGTAGAACAAGGCAGGGGAATCAGGCAAACTGATTTAAAAGCACAAAACTGATTTTTAAGCACAAAAAGACAAGTCAAAAAGAAAATAGATTTGAAGAAAACTAAACCAAAATATGGGAGCGGGCCTAGCGGGGTAGTCTTTTTATGTTCTAAAACGATTGCTGATAAGTGATGGCACATAAAAAGGATTTATTGTCTGCAATACATTAATGAGTGATTTACAGTCCCCCATGAGTCACATTAAATACAACCTGTCATACTGGGGTCTCTTGGTGAATTCTCCCTCCAGATGTCACCGGCACTTATCCTCCTCGCCAGAGGATGGGTGCCAGGGCTCCAGATTGTCATTTGAAGGCATCCCTAACAATAACGGCTCAGGATTTCTAGCTGCAGGGCAGTCCTTCCGTTCAGAAGTGCTGCCAGCCCGAGGGAATCTTTGCATGTTCAAAGGAGCCAGCTCCAGACATCAGAAAGAAACATGAACGTGGAGCCTCCTGCCTGTGTTGTTTTCTCCACAGAGGAAGGTAATAGCGTGAAGAGGGAGGAGGCTTCATCCCTTGAGTGGGAATGCCTTGGGCTTTTCTACCAACTGAGGCCTGCATTAAAGCCAATACTCTTGTATCATTCCCAGAAGATACTACTGGTAGGTTTTTTTCCCCCGCTCTGGATGTGAGTGTGCAATCCCGCGCGAGTCCATTGTAAGTTTATTAAGTTTTTGCCCATCTCAATTAGGAGGTAAAAAACAATATCTTAAGGCACAGAAGGTTAGAGATGCATTTACCAGGGCTCAGCTGAGGGCTGGGAACTCATTACATGGCTGTGGCTGGCTCGGGTCCCCATGGGATGCTGTCACACATCCCTGATGTCCATCGACTTTGTGCCACTTTGGAAGGATTCGAGCCATGCTGAAAACAGGCAAGTCTGACACCAAAGAAAGCCTGTCCGCAGAGGAAGGTGCCTGTATCACCCCGGGTAGGCTCACACAGCCTCAGGCACCGAGACTCGCTCGGTTTTGGCGAAAGCACAGCTGAGCCGGTTGCATCAGCCTTGTGCAATGATGCAGCTTAGTGCCAGCTACCCTGGTCTCAGCTCCCAGCTAATTCACGTCCACCACACAAGCAGAGAAAGCTCCTGCCAGCTGAAGGAGTACCGCGCTTGTCACTAGGGAGTGACAAAAGCCGTGACAGGCAGCCATGTTGAGCACCCTCCCTCAGCCACACGGCAGCACACGTACCCTGGGCCAGCAGCATCATCCCTGGCACGATGATGAGTGCAAGAGCCAGGAGTTTGACGATGGAGAGAGCTGTCTGTAG
The DNA here is from genome assembly GCA_013401315.1 of Balaeniceps rex. NCBI lineage: Eukaryota > Metazoa > Chordata > Aves > Pelecaniformes > Balaenicipitidae > Balaeniceps > Balaeniceps rex. The sequence goes on from VYZW01007301.1 coordinate 114,919, forward strand.
CCGGGCACTCCAGGTGACGCTCCAGGAATTGAGGGTGAGGACCATGTCTGGAGAGGAGACCACACTGCTACAGCTGTAGCCCATGCTCAACGCATGCAGGAAAGAAATACGGCAGCGCTCCCTGCTCTAGGGATGTCATGGAGAAGGCTGAGTCTTTACAGAGAGGATGCTTGGGGTAAGAGATATCAGAAAACATTACAGGTGTGGCCCAGCGTATAGCGTTTGAAGGGGAAGCTGAGTTATGCTCCTAAGAGGGACCAGGAGCCTGGTTCCTGTCGGGTGATCCACGCCTGCCTGGGGGGAAGGTGTGAGTTTGCAGGGACGTCTCAGCAGCCCCCTTCGCAGCAGTCCCTGTGCCAGCACACACCAGCCCGGAGCAGAAAGGGCAGCTTCACAGGCTGGGTGCACCAGGCAAGGAGTCCAAAACCTTCAGCCTTACACCCTCAACCCAGGTGGCATTTGCACAATTATACATGAAGAGTTTCTACTCCCATACTTGGCACAATCCCCCCACTCTGCCCCCAACCTAGGGCTCCAGCTGGTCAACAGGGAGGCCCATTCTCCTTCTTGGAGAATATAGTGGCCCCAAACAAGTGCCTTGGATCAGGAAGTTTTGGGTGGCCGAGGAGGTAAGACGGGCCCCCAATCCCACAGTTATCTCAAAAGATAACGCCCCATAAGTGCCCCTGGTCTAGGGCAGGGAGGCTCCAAGATCAGCAGTCCCATAAAAGTTGGTACTTACAGTACCCCAGGAGAGACACGAGCTTCACAGCAGGGACAGGGGCTGCACAGGGGGCAAAAAATGGCTCCAGCATGTAGCGTCCAAATGCCAAAGAAACCACAGCGCTGTTGGCAGGCCTAGGGGGGGAACCGAGCACAAACTGTGGTCTGCAGACGGCCAGAAAATGGCATGATGTAAAACTGCACAAAACTCGGGGCGGGGGGGAAGTTTCCCCACCCAGCTTAATCGTGCTCTCTCATGCAGATGGTGAATTTCTGTAGAGTCTTTTTTGTAGGTTTTTCTCAGTAAGTGGGTTAAAAATCACATGCTGCAAAAAGATTAATTCCCAGCTTGAAAGCAAAAATTGAGATTAATCATACTGAGCAATGCAGTGTGGTTCATATGTCCTGCTTCATCTCAGCTTACATGAAGGACACAGGTTATTGAGAGGCGAGGACTTTCTTTTTGAAGTTAAAAAAGAAGTGATTTACAATTTTCTAAAATATTATTTAAGTCAGGGCTAAGCCAGAAAGTTGTCTCCACAGGAGAATCCAAAAAAGTTTCACAACGAAAACAGAAGATCTGAAATAAATCTGGCATCTATTGTCAGTCTCTGAAAAATACCATGGCTCTTGGAGGATACCAGGTGCCAGGGGAGAATAGAGATATTCTTCAAGTATGGATCACATTGAACATGTGTAACTATTTACTCATTATGCCTTCTTCCTTTTATCACTGAAAATCTTTAAAAGTTGTTCAGATTGTTTCTACTCTTTCCTTTACAAACTGCCTAGACTGTTACCTGGCACTGTAACTTTTGGTTTTTTAAATCGTCACAGCATCCAGCAAAAGGCAAACAAAATCTCTTACCTGATAGCAAAAAACTCTGCCCACAGGAATAAGAAACTTGGCAGAGGCCCTAATGTCTCCAAAATGTAGATATAATGTCCTCCAGACTTGGTGATTCTCGTTCCAAGCTCTGCATAACACAAGGCACCTGGAAAAGTTCAGGTAGAAATGCACTGAGTAAATCATCCCGTGGATTTTCTCTTTTCTGTGTGACTTTCCAGAGATTGAATGAATCTGTTTAAAATAAGTAGTGAATTAGGGGAAGAAAAAGGGGTTTAGCAGAACCACTCTTCCCTATTTTTGTGTGCTACAGTGTTTTGAAGTAAGTTTTGAAGTAATTGACTTTTCTGTCAGAAGGAAAGAAATTCCCCATTTTCTGTTAATGATACAACTTTTCCATGGAAGTTATGTGGAAAGGCACGTGATAGAAACATTGCGCTAAGCTACAAGAGGTTTCCTTTGAAAAACGTCCTGGAGGTGTGGGTTCTCACTTCTCCTTCTGCGTTAGACTGGTGAAATGGTGCTTATGAGGCAGTTACAGCAGCTCAGCCGTGGCTGAACTGGTACTTTCAATCATGTTTTTGATCACAGACCACGTTCCTGTGTCCTTATCTTGCATCTTCACATAAATCCCTTCCCTCATTCGAAGACACCGGACAGAGGACCTGGAAGGGCATCTCCCCTGAGAGGGAAGACCTGCCACCAGAGGAAAACACGGCCCTGAGCAAGGGAAGCGTCCGCATGAGAGGCTCAGTCAGTCTCTTCTCACATATTCACGCACAAGTGCACCGACAGACCTGGGCACTGCCTGCTCCTGCCTTCACAAGCACCGCTGTACCTCCCTACCCCTGCGCCGGGGCACAGCGAGAGGCCCTGGGAGAGGCATGCCAGAGAAGACAGCTTAAAACTTTCAGGCAAATGGATGGAAACCTTTATGCCTCCCCCTGTGCCAAAAAAAATCCCATCTGCGTTTTCTCTATAGAGCAATTCGTCATGCCATTTGAACGTGTCTAAGTACAAATCTTAAGCCCTGCCTACAGTGGATTCACTTGCTAAGTTAAACATCCTTTGTTCACCAAAAGAAATCATAAAACACTTCACTTCTTTGAGCACAACTCTCCTTGCAATGGGGCTGAGCACTGCTGGGATGTGACCCTATGGGGTAAGACCATCTCTAGCTGTGCTATCTACTTCTTTTCCCAGCTCGGGCGGCTGTGGAGGGAGAGCGCGGAGGAACCCATTGTGATTGTGTCATATTTAGGTCATGCCGATGGTGAGGACCTCAAATTTTCCTACCTCTCTGTTGGCAAATTTGTGCATAATCCCTGTTCGAAGTGTTGAATATAGGCAGACACCTCATCTCATTTATTCCAGTGGGTCTCTTTACATGCTTCAAGCGTGCGTTTAATTGCTTTGCTGAACTCATGCTATGGGACTCATATAAATGCCGTACTTGAAAGAAAAAAAGCATAAAAGAAAGCAGGCCTTTTTAAGGTACTGCAAAAGTGTCAGAGAAATGATCAGGGGAGGTCATCAAGCTGATAAAAGGGAAGAACAAACCAACAAATTTGGCTATGAAATACAATAACTCAATAAAGACCTCCCAAGGCTCTTCTAGCAGAGTCTATCAAAGGATGCAACGACAAGAGAAACCCTTCCAAGTGCAGAGCTTGGGCTATGTGATCAGCACACACGTTATCATTTATTGCTCTGCTCAGTTAAAAGAAACACCATGCTCACATTATATTTTAAGATTTTCTTTAAGCAGAATTATATCATTTGCCAAACAACCACCCATAGGCTGCAACGCAAAATATTGGTACGCCTATGCTAAGAGCAAGAACCACACGTGTTGCCATACTAACAATTGGATGTCTCGATTTCTAAACTTGTGTGTACATGTAACAGTGCCAAAGTGTTTTTTTCCACATGGCGTATTTCTCCTTTCTTGTTTTTTTTTTTCCAAGTTATGACAGAAGAAGAACTTTCAAGTCACCCATTGAAATCAACATCAGATTTCTCCCCAGAGCTGAGAGATCTTGCAGTTCTCCTAACAGCACCTTTAGAGCGTTTCCGAGATGGTGATTTTATACAGTTAACGAAGGAAACTAAAAGCCATACAATCTATCCATTGTAACTTTAAGAGCTACATTATTTCAGAAGAACTAGAATGAAACTGTCACCGAAAAGTCAACCTTTTGCAAGAAAAGACTGGTATTAAGTGCCAGAAACCGAGCCAAGGGTAACGCACAGAAAGCAGGGCTGAACTGATCTGCTCCATCTCCTGCTCCAAGGCAGCATCAGATATATCCAAACCATTTCTGACAGACACCCAGACACCCACCCCGGCTGGTGGATACTCTGCAGCTCCCCAGGCAATCTGCTCTAGTGCTTCTCTATCCTCACCATCAGAAAGGGGATCCCTTACGGCACATTAAGACTGCCACTTCTTGCCCTTTTCACAGTGTCCTATGAAAAGCACTGCACAGCCCTCAGGCTCACAAGTGCCTTTTAGATGCCTACATCTCCCTTCCAGCTTACAGAATGAATCCCCTCATTTTGTCCCAGCTTTCCTGACAGAGACCATGGTATCTCCATCTGCAGTTGTTGTCACTCCTCTGCCCTGGACTTGCACATGATTTTATATTCACAGATCATAAGTGCTGGGTTTTTCTTGATCACATTTTGTTTTCCTCACAAAATGAGGAATCATTTGAACTAAAGCCCCTGGTGACCACCCCACCCCAGGCTTGTTAAACCCTTGTTTCTGTTGCAGTAGGAACAGGGAATTTTTGGTTTATTCTTCTCCCGACTTTTTATACATAAAAATGTGCTGGCTCCCCTCACCTCCCAGGTGCTTAAGCAAAGGCTGACAAAGTTCACCACTCACCAAACATTGAGAGGAGCCCACAGGCAAACCAGACAACCAGGGAGAAACCCACGCTGCCAGAGTTTTTCAGTACTCCTTTTGGGGAGATAAAGATGCCACTGCCAACCATGCTGCCGATGAGGAGTGAGAAAGCCCGCAGCAAAGTTATCTTTTTCCTCAGAAAGACGGCCTCCTCTTCTTTCTTGTCTTTCCCCATGGCTTCCTTCTAATCCCAGGGGAAGGTCATGCGTTCAGGAGCTACGGTCTCCCAAGTGTCTTCAAGGCTCACCTGTAAGACAAGGAAAGAGTTAGGGATTTGAGGGTCTTCTTTTCTAGACAAGATATTTCGCAGAAACCTGTCAAGATCTGTTGAATCTGTTCTCCCCAGCTGCTGGATGCACCAACCAAACCACAGGTGCCTATAACACACTCAGTATCATCTCTCACATCAGTACAGCTCCTGAGAGGGACTGTAAGTGTAAGGGCTCCTTCTGCCAAGGAGCACAGAGCATTATGAGTTGCGTGCCACACTTCAGGATATGATTTCCAAATTCATCTTTGATGCCCAGGCTGGAACTGGCCAGGTTAGGGTTAATTTAATGGGACCTAATTTGGGGGAACATTGGTATCAGCACACTGGCAGAAAGCAGATTTCAAGTTGTAAATCAAGACCTTGAGGATCTCTGAGGTTAATTTTCTTTTTTTTTTTTTTTTGAGGAGCAAAGAGCTCTGTTAGTTGGGGTACACAGATGATTTAAGATTTTTTAACTTCCTATCCACCCTTGCTGAATGAACAAACCCTGATTTTCCCACTAGGGCTTCGTTTTATCAGTGTGTCTTAATATACTGTCAAGCCTTTTGGCTATCAGAGTATTGAAGATTCAGGAATAAGTACTGTTTACAATTGTAAGACAGAGCATAGTCATTAATATCAGACATGTCATTTATTCCATTAATATAAAAACTTTCTTGGTAATAACAGCAGGAGTGAAGTTTTTCCTAGAAAAGAGGGAACTTCAGACACTCCAGGGATCACACGAGTTGATCTAGATCCAGTTCTCTCGCACCACAGTAACCTCCTACTTCACCGCCTTGTCTCTCCAGCCTCTCTCTCTGTCCCAGGCTGGCACCTTCACCGAGAAAACTCACCTTCTGCTTAGGTAAGTAAGATGAATTCACATCAGTTACTACAGTCTAGTTTGCTCTAGCAAACCTGTTTGTAGTTTTCGTAACAGCAAGGCAGACATTTTACACTGCTAACTAACCCTGGTAGAGCAGACAAGACAGGTTTGGAGTAGATAATTTGGCTCCTGTCCCTCCTCCTGCCACACACCCCCTCCAGTGCTCGCACACTCGGCTTTAGTGTTTTTTTTTTCATTATTCTAATGCAGTAAATTGCAGGTATAGTGAATACTTGCCCCAGCCCCATGGCTGTATACTATTGCAAAGTTACACTGTACAGGAAACCATATTTTATGGATTTCTTAAATTATTTAATAATTGCAGTGGTGTGTCCAAGAGCAGGCAGTGGTCACCTATAGAGTGTATCTAAGCAGCCAGAAATTATTTTTCTTGATAGTCTGTATTTTCCATCCGTAGATGTAAATGTCCCCATAACTTTGAGGGGACAATTCTTGTTACCACTCACCCACGATACCTCTTTGTATGCTCTGTGTAAACTCAGTATAACTAAGGGCTTCTGTCCCCCATCCCTGGCTATTTTCCCACCTGGAAACCGTCAGGAAGAAGCAGGGGTTATCACTTTCCCTGCACACGTATGAATAGCACATGCAGAAAGCCCTCTCTCCTGCCAGCAGCGTTAGCTGGTTCCTCCGAGATCACGCCAACCCTCACAAGCATCTTCTCAATCAAACCAGCCAAGTTTAGTTATTAAACATCTAATGAGTCCCAGAGGACTCCTTAAGGCTCAGATGGGTCACATCAGCCTCGTCTGGTCCCACAGAGCTACTCCTCAGGGTCCCAAAACCTCACAGGGCTGCTGGAGATGGTGGCTCTGGAGGAGCAGGGAAAGAACCCCGGGAGCTCCCCAAGCCATCAGCTGCAGTTCCCTCAGATGCTAATTAATTAGCTCACGTGAAATACCAATATCGTCTGATATTTCTCAGCCGAAAGGAGAACCGCAGAGCATTCATTTGCAACGGTGAAACACAGAGGGCTCACCAAATTGAAAACGAACTGAAGAGAGATGTTGTGCACAGCTACGTCTAAAATATTGTTGCGAGATAATTAAAAGGGCACTTATCTGTTTGCTGGGTTTTAAACAAAGCAGGTGCATTTACAATCCATCAGACTCCCATTTCTTGCTGGGATCCCGAAGCAGCAAAACACAGCGTCTCTTTGCGGGCTCTGGAATTACACACAGAGGAGGGGAGGAACAAAAAAAAGGAGAGATCAAATCAAATTTACAGACCAGGTTAATGATCCAAAGTAAATACCAAACTCCATACCTCTGTCCACATGCTTTTTTTTTTTTTATACTACTGCCATGCAAAAGTATTTGGAGATAAAATAGTCCAGTCCAGTAAATTTCAGAAATGGGAAATCTATCAGGATTTGTTCCAGAAGCTGTTGAAGGAGTGGGGAAAAAAAAGGTGGGGGGAAGAAAGAGTAACAGAGAGCTATTGAGTAGCACTTCAAAGAGACACCTAGCAGAGCCCACTGCCCAGAGAGACCGTTCCTGCCTGCTCTGCTTTCCAGCTCCATTCCAGCACCAGGCGCATTAAAATGCAGAGATGTTAATCCTTGTGGCAATGCTTAAGAATATTCACAATGTGCTTAGCACAAAGGAAACACACAAAGCTGCTTTTTGTTTACCCTTTTGACTTAGAGGACAGGCTCAAATCCTTCTCCTTCCAAAATGCGGTACCTTTGCATGAGATCGTCAGCCAGCAGAACTGGAGAAAACAAACCTATTTCACAACTTTTCACACCTGCTGGATCTTTACTCCCTTGTTCTTCATCTGTACTGATTTCTTTTTTTTTTTTTTTATTTTTAGCTGTTAATCTTACCTCACAGGCACTGCAGCATGGATGGAGATGAAAGAGACAAACGTAAAGGGAAAACCTTATTTGTTATTCCTAGTGGTGTCTAGAGGCCCCAGCTGAGAGCAGGACCCATCGTGATCGGCACACGGGCAGAGTAGATGTTACTCTGCTGAAAAGCTAGCGATATAAACAAGCAAGTTGGAAAAAGCAGAGGAGGGAGAAAGTATCATTCTCAGCTGGGGAGCTGAGACCTAGAGCAACTTAGCGACCTTCCTCCTCCTATCACGCAAGGAGCGGGTGGCATCCCTGGGAAACAGATCGTACCTCCAGAGTCCCAGTTCAATGACTTACCCTAAATCCCCCCCCAGCTACGAGGGAATACTCCTAACTGTTTACAGCTGTATTTTCTTTGCGTGGGCCTCAATCAATATCGTACAGCCAAGAACAGGTTAACCCCTTCCTTTTCATACTGCAAAAGACGCAGGCATCACACTGCTCTCTGCAGTACCACTTTTTTTTTTTTTTTTGGTGCCAAAAATGTCACTCCAATTCAATGTCCACCACAAGGCACAGGATCTAACTAAATAAAATCAGCAGAGAACGGGAGCTTTTTTATTCATGCATGAAAGTAGCATAAATAAGCTTTAATGAGACTGGTGGTAGTCTGTTCTGGGAACTCGATCAGAAAATCTATTTAGGAGACCTGAGAGGTGTTTATAGACCAAAATGAACACAAGAAACAGGCTGAAAAGACAAGACATGCAGCTCAACTTCTTTTCAGCTTTCTACAGCTGGTTTACCACCCTGGATAAGAAACCCAAAGGGACAGTAGTTAATAAATCAGACTCAGGCTTGCAGCCCGAGACATAGTAATAAATCCAGGCTGATTGCCTCAGGTGCAAACATAAGAATAATTTCCACCACCTCCTCTTTCTACAGAGTTTCACAAATTTAGTCTCATGAGTTGTCTATCAAAAGACTGCCATTTCCTAACGTTTCTTTCTTAATGAAAATTTTTTTTTAAGCCTTGACAGCAAAATGGGTCTTGGCTCAGGTCACACTTACCACTTTTATCATGTCATTTAGGCATTTCCAGTTGTCCGTTGGACAAGAGTGGCTTTTTCTGGGAAACAGACTGATGATGTGATGAGTCTGGACCTCTTGATGATGTGATGATGACCTTTTGATTGAGAACCTAAAAGTGTTCAATCCACACTTTGGTTCTTTGGCTAGAAATTGGACTAAACTGAGTCTGGTTTTCAAACAGCAAAATTCCTGTTGCTTTTAGAGTTCCTTCCTACCGGGATTTGTATCCTACACCAAGTTTAAAATTCTTCATTACGACCAGTCTGCCAAAGCAGCCATTACAAGAGGAGATGTTTTAATAATAGCAGCGCTGATTCATTTTCACAAGATGTACAGATCATATGATGTCACCTCACTTTTCTCAGCATCCAAGTGTAACTCTCCATCCAGCTGCCGCAAGAAACTCACACTTCTGTGCATCCAGAACTGATTCTCCAGTTGTTGTGCAGGAACATTGGCTTTTTCATGAACATTTCCTCCTTTCATGTTGCCAGTGACACACAAAACACAAATATGGGAGAGATGCACACCTGCTTAAAATAGACTCAACTTTTCTTCTACAGCACCAGCTATTAAAAACTATCAGAAAGGTGCACCAGCACCCCTGTGAAATGGATTAACATGATTCCCCTTTCTTATAAGCGGGAGAAAGGAATACCCCAGGCACTTGCCTCCCTGCCCATTGTACCCAAAGGACCCAAAGGAGCAGCACCCAGAGGACCTGGCCTGCACTGGGACACATAAATCCCAGGAAAAAAGCCACGTAAGGAGACTGTCTCACATAGCAGTGCTTCCTGAGGCCAACATCTTGGCTCCGTAATGTCTCTTGTGGGGCACAGTGTAGGGAACTGTCCTTAGAGCTTTGTTCTTTTGCAGACGGCTCTCCAAGTAGCAAGCTGTTTTCACTCTCCAGATCAGACCTCCTCCCTGGAACAAGACAATTTGTCCTATTTGAAACTGTTTTCTTAGCTGCGCAAGACAGAACACAAACAAAAATAAATCTAAACATTTCTAGCAGAAGAGACCCAACAGAGACATCTAATGCCGTAGCAAAGTACAGCCAAAATTTCCCCAAATCAGAATTCTTCTTAACCATTTCAAATTAAAAAAAAAAATCCCGTAATAGAGCAACATCCCCCTTCCTCCCAGCGATTTGTCGTGCTGCATCAGTGCTGTGGTCTGAGGGTTAGCCTGCCTTTGACATGGAGCCGGGCACTGCCAACGCCTGACAGACCTCGCTCTTGGAGGAGAGATTCCTCCATGAACCAGGTCTTTGTTTTACCTCTTGCCCTGGCTGAGAGCTATAAAAGATATTGCTTCTTAGCCCCTGCTTGGAGATTTATCAGAAAAGTTTAACAGCTTCAAGCCACTCCCCGGGGAACATGGGTCCCCATCACGGTGCAATGGGTGCTAAACTGCCACCCATCCTTGGGGCTGTTGGTCTGTGGAGCTGCTATGGTGGGGGGCTTTATCAAGGCCAATATACCCATCAGTGTTTGGCCAATGGCGCCATCATCCAGAACCACCTGGTGCATTTGCTTTTGAGCAGCAAACTAATCCTAAAGCCTTCCCAGAAATTTTCTGCAAGAACAAGACACGTTTCCTGAATGGAGGGAAGTGCCAAAATGGCCACGCTTATCACCAGCTTTCCTCACAAAGAGGAAATTCTCCACTAATGCAAGCTATTTTATCCTGCTATGGAGACAGCTCTCTCCAGGTGAAACCCTTTCTTGGCGCAGAGGAAACCCTTCTCTGCTTCTGCTGTTGTCAGATGGCGGGCCCCATCTGATGGGGGTTCCTGATCTAGCACTGCTTTAACCATCTGGAACTGAATCCTTTCAGAGCTGACTGTAGAAATAAAACTCCTCTTTCCATATTGCCTCATATATTACACTGGGTTCCCCCTTAATCTCACCGCAATGCTGCTGATTTATCACCCCAGGCCTCCAGCTCCCCTAAGGCTCGACCACGGTGCCTGGCTTTGTTCCTTCTCTTCCTGTCTTCATGGAATTCAAAAGAAAATTTAAACATTAAAAAAAACCCCAACCCTTCACACCTGCATTAGCCACTCACTCTGATTGCTACTCACTGTCTACGTAGCTGTCTAATTCATAGTTAATCCTCAGCGTTTTGTGCTAAATGCCCACTCCAGTACCTGACTCGCATGCAGCCCAAACTCTGCCCTGAACGTACCTCAGGGTGGGGGGACTCTCTCCTTTTGGCCTCTCTGCTCAGCTGTTACTCATTTATTAAAATACAAGCCAAATATACAATTATGCTGGAGGGAACATGTTTCCTTGTTAACCCTTTCTGGCTCTTATCCAGAATTTCTCAGGATATGGGGATTTAGATTTTACTACGCAGAGTTTCAGATTAATTGTTCACCATTCCCCACACCTCTGATGCAGGGAGGGGGGACAAGGAGGGTTTTCTCTAACCAGAACCGCTACCTCATCCCCCGTGAGAGAATACAGGAATGCACATCCAGAGTTTCTGGTGGCCCATCCCAGGTAAGAGGGAGCAGTACCTTGTAAAAAGACAGCAAACCCTCCAGCCAGAAGGAAAACAGGACTTATGGTCATCCCTGCCAGCACTTCCAGGGCCTCTCTAGCCCAGCCATGGGTATGGGCTATGCTGGCAGCTGCCAGACAAGGCTCTTGGTGGGGCACGGGAGTGGGAGAAGGTTTGGCTAAGGGTGGCAGTTATCGGAGGGGAGGGGAGGGGAGCATACTCCATGCTGGGAGCAGAGCTTTAACCCCTGGTCTGAAAGGTGTATCTCCAGCTATGCACAGAAATCCCTCAAAGGTCCTGTTTTGTGCCTGCAGTGAAGCAGAAACACATTATGGCATCGCATGGTTTAGAAGAGGTAAGGGAATGAACATCTGGCACCAGCGTCCCCAAGCCCTCACCAGCTGCAGCCCCTTCTACCTGCAGCAGAAGCTGAAGCGCTGTGAAGACACAGCAGAAATACGCACTGAAGGCCATTAGGCTCCTGATCACAAGGAGGAGTCTTATCCCAATACCTGCATCTATAGAGCTTGCTATGGGGTGACATTTGGCACCATGTGTCCTGGTTTCAGCTGGGATAGAGTTAATCTTTTTCCTAGTAGCTGGCATAGTGCTGTGTTTTGGATTTAGGATGAGAAGAATGCTGATAACACACTGATGTTTTAGTTGTTGCCAGGTAGCGCTTACACTGGTCAAGGACTTTTTCAGCTTCCCATGCTCTGCCAGGTGCACAAGAAACTGGGAGAAGGCACAGCCAGGACAGCTGACCCAAACTGACCAAAGGGCTATTCCATACCATATGACGTCATGCTCAGTATATAAACTGGGGGTGAGTTGGCCATGGGGCAGCGATCGCTGCTTGGGGACTGGCTGGGCATCGGTCGGCAGGTGGTGAGCAATTGCATTGTGCATCACTTATTTTATGTATTATTATTATTATTTTCCCTTCCTTTTCTGTCCTATTAAACTGTCTTTTTCTCAACCCATGAATTTTACTTCTTTTTTTTTGATTCTCTCCCCCATCCCACTGGGGAGTGGGGGGAGTGAGTGAATGGCTGTGTGGTGTTCAGCTGCCTGCCGGGATAAACCACACCACCATGTCACCACAGGGACGAGTGTGCCGCCCCTGCCAGCTTTCCCAGAGCCTGAAGGATGGCACCAGAAACTAACCAAAAACTCAACTCACATGTTTTTTCAGGTAACATGCAGGCCACCTCCCATTTTCACTCATATTTAGTGAGAATCAGATTCTAGGAATGAGCATGTCAACAAAACCAGATCAACACACTCACTGGGAAGGTTAAGTCAACACAAGGGCATGTTTATTCAATTTTAATGTAAGTACAGTCATACAACTGTCTGCTGGGAAGGACTTCTGGGTGCCTCTGGTCCTGCCTCCCATAAGAAGCAGGACTGTTGCTAACACTAGCTCAGATCAGCCATGGCTTTGTCTAGCTGAGTCTTAAAACCCCTCAACATCAGAGAGTCCCTGATGTCTCCGGGTAACCTGTTCCAGTGCTGCACCACCCTCCTGGGGAGAAGCTTCTCCCAATGTCCAACCTGAACGTCTCAAGCCACCACTTATAGCTGTCATCCACAGCCATATCATATAACACTCCTGAGACGCACAGGAGCTCAACCTCATGTCTCCCTGCACAGATAAGCTTGTACTTGCCTTTGGCGATGGTCCTTGCCACCTCTTCCTCTCCAGCAACCAGGGCTCCACCAGCCCCCAGAAACTCACTCACTTCAGGTCTCCCTGAAGTCAGCGGACTCACCACAGCTGTGGGCTGTGATGGCTTAAGCACAGATAGCCACAGGCAAGTGAAAGGCACCCAGTGGATATTCCCCTCCAACCTGGAGGCTCCAGCATGTCTCTGATGTCCCCTGAGCCCCACACCCAAATGACCTCCAGCCTTGGAAACTATTTTTGGGTCTCCCCCCGCCCTTTCCCTGTCTCCTTTTTCCATCCTGGACTTTGAACCTCCCTATGATCTCTTCTTGTCCACATGATTGCATCATTCGTGGCAGGTAAGGTTAGCATGAATAGAAGGAAATACAAACAGCACTTCACACAGCATGCCAGCAGCTGGGAGAACCCGCAGCCAGCAGAGGTTACAGACCCCAGTCAGGTCTAATAAAGACCTGCATCGCTGGAGGGGCAGGAACTACAATTGTGATTATTCATGTTGAAATAGAGGTCACTGCGTCTCCTGCTTCAGAGGCAAATCCGAGCGCTGCGGGGCGTCTCAGAAGGAGGTTTCCTTTGTGCACAGCACTGAGCACCGGGCCAGGGCAGCCCAGCAAGGCTCTACTGCCGGCCGCTCAAAGGAAGAAACACCACGTGGGTTTTTTTCCTTGTCCTTGTGGCTCAGCAGGGACACAGCATACGTGCAGAGAGAGGAAGGGAGGACCTTCCGTTGCAGGATGGGGCCGTAGCCACGTGAGGCACTGGGATTTAGGGTTGCTATGGCCAGCACCAAGGAGCTGCCATTCTGAACATGGAAGACCTGAATTTAGCTCCTGTCCTGGGTGCCTTAAAACAATACTGGCCAGAATATCCCTGGCCCCTGTCCTCTCCACACAGCTCCATCTTGGGGATACTTGCTGTGCAGGCACTGGCAATTCAAACCTCTGCTCGTTTCTGTCCCCAGCAGACTTGCCACATAAGACAAGGAGAACAGGGGACCATGCAGGGCGACTACCGCTCACCTGGCAGAGGTGGGATGAGGAGGCTGTTTACCTGAGGAAGGCTCACTGCTCTGGCAGGGGCTGCGGCACTATTAGCAATGCTGGCTGGCTTGCAGGGTCCCTTCCGTAGAGTGAAAGGATCTGGTTTGCGAGAGGTGCCCCGTGCAAGTGAGAACATTGCAAAATTCAGGACATCTGTACAAATTCCAGACCGATGCAGCTGCTCAAATGTAATTATGAAAAATATTAGCAATTGAATTGGGAAGGCATTGCAAAACAGCTAAGTAGAAAAAAAAATAAACTGGCATGCTGTGATTGATGTAAGCATGTAACAGCCTCCACATGTCACTGGGACCAGCACAATCTGCACCAGCTGAGGCGCTACTTCAGAGACAGAAAAACACTTCCAAGGGGAGCGACTGTGCAGCCGAGGCCAAGCCCTCGTTCCCTGTCACAGTGCCGGTGAATCCCGTGGGCCTCCCCTGCCACGCAAAGATGGGTTTTCAGAGACACAAGGCCTCTGCCCACAGTTTGGGCTTCTGCGCTTGTCAAAGCTTGGGACTGAAGCACGCTCAGCTGGGATGAGTTAACTGGGTGTCAGGAATACTCCTCGGCCCTGTTCAGAATGGGACCTCTGGGCCACCAAGAGTGCTTGCTTTCAGCCAGCGGTGATGCTGAGCATCCCTAGACCTCACCACAACCGGCACGAGCTGCCAGTCCCTGCCAGCCACTTTCCACCCAGGCGTGTGTCCTGCTTACAGCTGACCTGGCCCATCGGTGCTGAGCCCTGGAGAGGCACAGGGACAAAGAAAGAGGGAGGTGATGGTCAGTGTTGCTTGCTGGACTCACCCATCACGGCCAAGGTTGTCAAACAGCCGCCCTCTCCTTTCCTGGTGTCGCTTTGGCCGCCACCTACCAGGCACCCTAACGCAAGTTTGGTGCAAAAAGCTGGGAAAAAGTTTCCATTTCAGATCAAACGGTGCATTTCATTCAGCCCCAGCCCAATGTGCCATACACTGTGCAACCGTGCGGACATGCAAAACACATCTGGTCTCTTGCTGTACTTCCATAAAGCACTTGCAGAAAGAAGACGCAACCCATCCTGCATATCAACAGAGAGAAGACAGTAGGAACAGCACTAAGAGATTATCCCAAGTGCATTTAACTGGTTCTACTTAAGATGCTTTTGTGGCTACTCGGCGCCAGGTACAGAGGATACCAGGCCACTGCGTTCAGGCAATCCCTGTAACTCTCTCATCCCTCCCCAGCCAACTGTTGCTGTTTCAGATGAAGGGAAAGGTGTATTGTGTTATTTTCCCACCTCCTCCCCTATATTCTTTTTGTTTTATCCTAGGAAATCTAATTAAAAAAGACAGTAGCAGAACACTACAGATGTGCGGCTGACGGAGAAGCAAGCAGCAATTTCAGTCCCAAGACACAGGAAAGCCAACGCAAGTCTCCACAGGTTTCACTGGGCTTTGGGTTAGACCTTCAGGACAAGAAAGGGAGGAAAGAGGAACACAAACCCTTGAACTTCATCCATGCCCTCAAGCCGCAAGGGGCCCGGGACGCTCGAGGTGAAGCCTTTGGGGGCTGCCCCGTCCCTGGGGAGCCGCACACCGCGCGGCAGACGGGACAAGCTGGCAGGCACGTCCGGCACTGGATGTTCCCACCCAAGCAGGACGCCTGCAGATGGTTTTTCCAGGAGGGCTTGGAGGCAGCTCGGGGATTTTGCTGCTGAATCAGGCGTTCTGCGGCACAGGCAGAGACCTCGCCGCTGGCGCCGAGCCCTGCAGCTGCACACTGCCTGGCACACGCCGCCGGGGCTGCGGAGCCAACACGGACAAGCTTGGGGCGACACGGGCTCGACGTGGCTGCTCGCTCGCTTCCAGCTGATGGCATCGCTGGAGGCTTGCATCCCCTCGGCAGGAAAAGCTGAAAAATAGGCACCAGAGGACAAACCGCAGGAAACACATCCCTATCTAGGAGAGAAAGGACTTGCACAGCACACAGCACACGAAGACATCGGAGCACAGAGGAGGGGCGTAGATTTGGCACTCAAGCACAAACAGCATGTCCCTGCTGTACCATGTCGCTGGCCTTGTTAGGCATAATTATTTAGGTTATTGGTATATGGGTACGTGTCCCGAAATATGTAGTTGACAGGCTTTTCTGGGAGCTCTTCAGATGCAGTATGTCTCAGTCCTTTCTCCCAGACTGCTTCTACCTGCAGGGAAAGATGGCCTTGTCACTAAAGGCTTCATTTTCAGCTGTCACCAACTATTTATCTCTGCAAAGCAAGCAGCCAGGGCCATTCTTCTTCCTGCTTTGCTGTAGGTTCTTCAGAGCAAGAACTCATTGAGGATGAAGATAGCACGGACCTTGGCCAAACTCTGTGTGTGCAACAGCAATGCAAATATGTACATTCTCCTTCCTTGTTTCGCTGTGATGTGAGTTGTCTTACACAGACGTCAGAGCAAGCACAGATACAATGGGCCCCAGGTTTATGATGTCTCCCGAAAACCCCAGAGCCTGTGCCTGCCAGCTTGTGTTTTTAGTGCCTGGCCACAGGAGCGCTGTGGAAAGGGCAGGACCTGTGCAGCCCTGTGGCAGTATTTTCATTTGCTGTGTTTACAGAGCATCTCCTCTCTTTTGGCAGCTAGCAGCAGCGGGCGGTTAAAGGCACTTCGGAGTGCAACACCGTGCAAGTGTCTCACTCCAGCTGGGAAGGGCAGCAGAGACAAAAGTAAGAGCAGCAGCTCTGGAAAGGGAAATGAGAGGGGCAAAGATGGGGGAGTGGGAGATTAAAACATCAGATTGAAAAGGAACAATAAATCCCTGGTGAGGAATATAACTGGGGGGGGGCAGAGAAGGAACAGATTGCAGCTCACTAATGAGGCAGACGGCATTTTCTTTGTGATCTGCAAATTCAATTGGGTTTTCTGACAGGAAAAGACCCCATGCTATCCAGAAATCTGTTTGATACATGACCTGCCTCCCTCCACCTTCAGTGGCAATAGCTGCTGGAGCAGGCAGGTCTGGCAGAGTCCACCCAGCCCGGCAGCACAGGCTGAGGTCAGCCGGCTCTCGCTGCCGAGCCCTTGCAGCACCCTGGGGAGAAAGCGGGCAGGACATGGGCAGGGCCGTACCTTCCTGGTGCCTGCTATAGTGCAATGCTCTGAGCTGCACATGCCTCTCAAAATGGGCAGGATGCTCTGCTTGGGCCACAAAGCCAAGGTGACAGCCAGGCTCAGCATCACAGGCAGTGCCCCAGATGCAAATGACTGCCTAGGACCATTAATGAATGGCTGGGGGCATCTGGCAAAACACTGTCTTGCTGCAAAGGTCCTTGGAGTATTAAGACCGTAGCTCCTCTGTCAGGCAGGAAGGCTCCACCTGGGTGGTTTCAAACTGTAAGGGCTGCAGACAACAACGCAGAGCATTTCAGGATATGGCACTCTTGGAGCAGAGACGTTGCTACCAGCCATTGGCACTTAGTGTCCTGGCAGTGCCGAGGCATTCTTGCAAAATTGTTCCAGGGAAGGAGAGGGAGAAAAGACAGCAGGCCGCAGATCCTCACATCTAGCTCCCACCCCCCAGTTCCCTGTATTTCATTAGGCAAATAATAGCTCGGGGTCAACAGCATCAGGCTCTTTCCTAGAAATGAAATAACCACAGCCAACTATCAGGTTGCCAAGCTGGGGACCCGGGGATGCAGGCAGAGGTCCCTGCTCTGCAGTCAGCTGCTTTTGGTGTCTTTGGCACAGCATTACTTCTATGACACTAGGCAATAGCATGTCTCTCCTTTGCTGTGGTTTGGGGAACACAAGTGCATGAAAGACAGGGCAAGAGCTCCCACCTGCACGCTTGGTTTCCTCATTGAAGCCTTGGCAGAAGTACCCGGGAATAAATGGGCAGAGGGGGGGCATTTGTTTTCTTTCCTATGGAATAAAGAGATTACAGCTCTCAGTTATCAGACCGATACTTGCCTTTAATACTAAAGTCTCCAAAATGAAAGAACAAATTGAAATTCAGCATAATCAATAGTTCTGTGGGCACAGTGTACCTGATGGCCCACACGGAGTTCAGCTCTGTGAAGATAGAAATCATCGCTAACGTTCGCTGGGAGATGGATGTCCTCTCTCCTACCATTTGCAGGGAGGAACAGCACAGAGACGCAAAGTGCCTCTCGCAATATTTGGTTACAACAAGATGCAAAGGCTTGGTTTGCTTGGACCAAGTCACATACATACTTGCACCCCAGAAGCTGGGGACTGCCAGGCCCCTGAGCTATCTCTCTCTTTCACGCTAACGTGTACTGCTACCCCTCATGCAGCTGGCAGCAACCCCAGACCCGGGACCTCCACAAAGAAGACAAGCTGATGAGAGGAGCCTGGCTAAGGAGGAATTCACCAAGTGATGGGTCAGCCCTTCGAGACCCACCCTCCCCATCAACTGACATGGGCTCTCCACTACCTGTCCACAAACTTAGCTCACAGCCAGAAACATCACCGGAGCTTACTTTTACTCTGGAAACACAGCAAACAGCATAGCGCCAGCACATGGACCAGATCACCACCAGCAGGGCAGCAGCCACCTGCAGGCAAAAGTCTAAAGACGAGGTACTCCAGGTCCTGTTTTATAAAATATATGTTCTCTGACATGGCACTACAATACACTGCTTTTTATATGCACATCCATTCCTTGAAATGTTCTCCCTGCTATTGGAAAGACAGTTTCTGTAAAGCAGTTAACTAACAAATATCCCTATTTTTGCCCCTCTTACAATCTAGTTACTCAAACTTGCCAAAATTATCAGCATGACTTTTCCTACTTGACATAGAAAATCTCTGTAACGAGCTCCAGTTGTCTTTCCCTGTCTTAAGTATTTGTACCAGTAAGCACCTATGCTCACTTACAGCTACACAGACCCAGGCCTGTAGATCAAAACCCAACACTTGACACCAGTGCTGAAACAGCGAGAGCAGTTACCTGCCAGAGAGATGACCAACTGATATGGGACATCCTCAGCAGTAAATGACTTTGGACTAACTACGGTTGGACTCGATGATCTTAAAGGTCTTTTCCAACCAAATGATTCTATGATTCTATGACTTCAAATGAAGATGCCTCCTTAGGAGATATGCTGTAGGCTCAGGTGATAGGTAGGGGGATGGTTACAGGGCTTACCTAATGGCATTTTAGTGTGTTACAGGAAACACCAGGCTAGGCAGTCTTCCTTCTGACACAAAAAAAGTTGAGCCCCTGCCACATGGAACCATTGTAGCCTGGTTTTGCGTTACCACTGTGCTTGCGAAAGGCGTGAATATACTTACATCCTTCTTGGTTGCATATCCATTTAGGTGTTATCACCAGTTTTGCAGGGACCATCATATTTAGTTCTTGTGTTTTCTTCTCCTATGAAAGTTTTCATCACGCTTTGGACTCAAGCTCACTGACTCTTCACAAGCCACCTCTGGCCTTTTATTTCAGGACATTTCCTTACAGAGGGTGATATGTTTCTGGCTGGTGCTGACATTGCACATATTTTTAAGAAAAGCCTATCTAAGTCTGCAAGGTCAGGATATTTCTGAAGAGTAACAACAAAAAGGCAGACACCATTTAAAATGGATCTCAGATCATCAGTCACTAAAGTACTCTTCTTTATCAGTCTTGCATACAAAGGACTGAGTATCAGTCCTCGTGCTTTGTTGAAGCAATGTTCCTGCCTTGTATGAAGAGATACTTCAAAAGGCATCTCTGTCCCAATTTACTTAAAACAAAAAACAAACTAAAAAAAAAAAAAAGTGCTCCGGCCATAGAAATGCCATGCAAATCCCCATGAGCTGATTTTTCCAGGGAGGTTCCTTACCTCCAGCACTGCTGATAGAAAGTCAATATTTAACAGAACAGACGCCACAGAGATACACTACTTTTTCTGGAAATAAACATGAAGGCCATATTGAACAAGCCCACACATCCCCGACATGACACAAACTTGCTGCATGGCCCTGAGGACAGCCGTGAGCTGGATCTTGGAAAGGTGGACGGATTTATCTGCAGACTGGTGAGGAGACATGGGGGAGAATAACCTAATTAGTTGAAGTCCTGAAAAGCTGTATTCATTTCAGGTTCTACATAAACATTCTTCCAAAAGACACTGCAAACTCCACGGGACAAGTGCAACATCAACTTTCTCGAATTATTTTCTGTTAGGAAAATAAGTTGCAGAGCAGAGTGAATGGTAACAATTCCTCAGCCCAACTGAACAACACGTGGCTTTCTAGAGCAGTTGAGGCATGATCTGTGTGGATTTCATTGGGATCCATCTTTTTTCTTCTTTTCACTTTCCTCCAATCTCTTCATCTTAGTGGCAGACAGACTGCAAGGTGGATCCCAATAAAGAGACATTTGAAGCTTTTCTTTGCTGTGACACTGAAGTAAAGCCTTTAACCAATAAGCACAGACTCGCACAAGAGATCACACTGGATTCTCACCTGTCCTCCCTCAATGTGCGAGTGTCTAAAAATTGATGAACGGGCTAAAACCCTTCTGAATGTTTTATTTCATGCACAAACACTTATGGAGACATAAGTGCGCTCTTAGGCTATGGGAACTCTGGCAGTTAGGCAACTTACATCAAAGCAGGGAAGCTGCAGGGAAGATCTAAGCAACAAGAAAAGAAAAAGGTTACAAGACATTACACAGGGAAACCCGGCAGCAAGGTGCGTTGGCTATACCTTCATCCCCATGATTCCTCATGGGTATCTTCAACCACTTCCAGGAACAGCCAGGACTACGATGTTGTGTTTTTGATAGACAGGACTACTAAAATTTTCCAAGCCTGCCAAAGTAGCACAAACCCCCCACAAACCCAAGCCACAAAAACTGTCACGAGTTGGTATTTGCACTTCCCTCCTCTCTCCTCCAACCTTCTCCCAAAAAGTTATTGAGTCAGTCAAAAAACATTTTGGTTTTATTTTAAGGCATTGGCTGTTTTGCTATTTAAGTCAAAGTTACTTTGAAATAACAACAGTATTGTTTGCATTTCCCCCCCTGAACAAAAACAGTATCAAAACCTAATCTCCTTTCACACACAACGTAGGTGCAAGGAATCTGCATTTTCCCCGCAGAAGAACACTGTGGGAAAGACATCCCATACACGTCTCCTGGATTCAAGGGAACTGGAGGTAAACTCGAGGAACAGCTGAGAGATGCAATAAAAAGATTGGCTTTATTCTATTGTAGGCATATCCTTTTGACTGTGACCCTGCCATTTTAGTCATAGTTACTCTGGGGTACATCATGACTAACATCTCCCACTGTACATCCCTGACAGCAGAGGAAGTGCTGGCCTCCAAAGCGGTAACCGTGGTGAGTGCAGCCCTTTGTTTTTACCGGATATTTTCAGGGTAGCACAGAAAAAGCAATCACATCTGGGACCATCTCAAGGGGCCATTGGCAAAAATCCAGAGGCTCCATAGAAGAAGCAGCAGATTGTGGATTTCGATGCCTTGGGCAGGATGTCTGTTTCCACAATGGCTGGGGAAGGAAGGAATATAAAGGGAGATGGTCTGATAAGAACACGGCCGTGATAAAAAGACTCTGTTCAGTATTACTTTATTTTAGCAAGAAGAAAGGTGCCCACAGTCACTGGGTTACAGACGTTAGTCTCTTGCCTCAGTGAAACGGGAACTGGTTAGTCTTGAGGCAATTTTAAATACTGGATTTTAAAACGAGTACAAAAATAGAGAGCAGAACAGATGTGACAGACAGTGGGTTCTTCTCATTCATCCTGGAGTTTTGCAGAAAGTTGTTAAAATCATTTCCTCTGCAATTTCAATGCTGGTGGCTCTTTCCTGCTTTGTCCTGGACAGAGGAAACTTAGCAGCTGCAAGGTGAAGATCTGTGCTTTCTGAAATCAAGCATCTCTTCCACAGTAAAAACTACCAGCCTTTTACTTACAAATTTGTTCTGTCGCCCTTGGATAGCTGGGAACATTCACATTAGCAAGTGGAGTTGAGTTACCTACCCGCCTATAAAGAACTTTACTAAAACTTTAAAAGCTCTGTATCATGTGAACACCCCCCCCCTTCCGGTTGCCAGCTGGTCTTTACGCCACCTCGGCTTACTTTTTTACCAAGAGAAAAACAGAGATTTCGGAAGTAAAGTTTGAGGCTGGGATTCCCTCTATGAACGAGGCCATTCGCAGCACGATGGATCATAACGTTCTCTTAACCTCCCAGCACCTCCCCATGGCAAGTTGTCCCACCTGCCCTCTGTTTTGGGTCGCTTTGCCTTTTCCAGACTTAGTTTTATTTTGTGCATTCCTATGTCAAATGCCAGCCCTGACAGCTTTAAGGGGATGTCTGCCCGCACCGTGCTTTGACTTGAAGTTCCTTCTTCGGTGAAATTCCGACAAGCTAGAAGGGGGAAGCTAGGGAGGTAGGCTGTATCGTGAGCTCCTCCTGGTGGCCATTAATACTGTATTAACTTCCCCTGTGTTTGACGTCAAAAATAAAACACACTCTTTTGGACATTTTCCTCTTCTTTTCTTCTATACTCAAGCAACACATTTTAAAATGGAAAAAGAAAATAAGCCATATATTCGGAGAGTGATGTAAAGGCTTGTATTCCTCACTGCTTGCAGATGTGGTTAAAGGGAATGAACTCATCCTTACCCCTCGCATTGATTTTTTTTTTTCAATAAAAATCAGGAGTTTCACATTTTCTTCCGAGCAGAAAAAGTTTGCTGCAGATTCTACTCTTTTGTACGACCCACAGCCAAAGAAATACATCCTTCCTAACTATTTAATGTCTGTTCAAGACAGCCTTCTCCATGCTGAGTCTGCAGGGCAGGAAGAGGGAAAGAGGGAAGAGAATTATCCATATAATTTTCTGAGACTGGGATAGAAGGGATAGAATGGGAAACTCTATTCTACTCAAATAGCATGGGTAAAAATATTACAGAAAGCTAAATTATAAATAATCCTGGCTCAAGGCGTTAACGAAATCAGTTTGTTAGGCACTGCACAAGCATCTAGCATCCAACAGCTGCTGTCCCAGAAAGGTTGCATTACAAAGAACAAGCAGTAACACCTAAATGAAACAAAAGGTGGGAAAGAAAACAATACAAGAGTTTTTGCAAAGACTGTCACTAGCAATAGTCTCCACTCCCCTTCTAGCTGGCCGTTAGGATATGGTATTATGGCATTGCAGAGTACCTTCTGATATCTTTATAACATGAAGTTATATATGAATATGTAAATAAATGAATAAATGAATTTATATGAATTCTTTATACACGCTCTGCTAGCCAGGTAGCAGAAACAAAATTTTGGTGTCAGATCTGCCTCTGCTCAGAGCCTTGCTGTTAAAAACTGACTTGGCATACTTTGAAATTTTCAGAACAGGGCATCAGACACTGTCTTCAGGGTGGGCTAGTAGAAATCTTTGTTAATCCTGCCCACTTTCAGTACATAGCCAAAATGCCTCATGTCAGAACTATTAAACCCAGCATCTTGCGTTAGAAAGGCTCATTTTTGAAACATTTTGTCCAGGATATCCTTCTGATGACTTGGCAAGGAATTGTACAATAGCTGATCTACGTGACATCAGAGGATCCATTTTTCTCACTATCTTCAGCATCCCTTCCTTTTCTTCTTCTGCATGATCACTGTCTCTTATTCAGCATAAGGAGCGTAGACCATGGGCTTCCAAAACTTAGTTTGCTGAGGTACTGTCACACAGAGAGAGAAGTGGATTACGCCAGACATCAGAGGCTGGCCCTGTGTCAGACTGCGTTCTTGTGTAGACAGTACTTGCCTCAGCAGTCCATCCCCACTTCTGGGAAAAGCATGGAGTAAATGAGCTGCATACACATATACACAAATACATTTATTTTCTTCTGCATACCTCTAAGATGCCTTACAAACTAATAGCGATGCAGGTCCCATGTTTTAAAGTGATCTGTAAGTCCCTTGCCATAACATCTCCAAGAGAGACAAGCTGCTTTTTCTAAATTTTACTTTTACGCCTTTTTAATTTCCCAGCTATTGATGTTATTGATGATGATCTTGATGGTGTTGATTTGAAAGCCCTTTGGGCTGTTGAATTATACCGGCTATTCACAGGTATGGCAGCCTTTGGGCTCCCACCGCATCATTAATTAGCACCTTAAGATATCAGTACCATTTGAGACAGGAAAATCAGCTAGCAACGGTTGCACCCAGAAATGCCCTCAAAGATTTGAAGGATTTGAAAAATGCAGAAATGGAAGGCCAGAGATGTCTTAGCTTACATATGAGAATTACATCAGTGAAAAGGACTAAGTACTTCAATGCAGTAATGCCGCAAAGCATACCCAAAAAATGGAGAAAAAAATCAAAATCAATATAGGTCCCTGAAATGCCCAGTAAGATTTGGTAGCCTTCAGCTACAAAACCTAAAAATCTATATAAATAATCCATTTAAGATTTTTCAGACTTGTGATTTTTAACTGGCATCAAACTTGGTTGCCACAGAATACAAGCCTAAACATAAGAGAGTAGTGAAATGGACTAAAAAAAAAAAAAAAAAAAATTAAAAGGTGACTAAGTATCTTCCAGTTCAGATCCTTTGCAAAACCAGCCAGAATCTGGATCCGTTATAGTCCAGTCTTCCTGGCAGCTGATAAAGAAATTCAAGCAGAGGGATACAGAAATCTTCAGTAATTCTCAAAGAGATCACATGGTTTAGATGTTTGGTTTAGAAGTTTTTGTAGAAAAGGAAATGTGTCTGTTCAACCTCCTTCTGTCCTGTTACTACAGTGACTGAAACACTGATGATTCAAGTGATAACATGGCTTTCCAGGCTAAGCTGCTACATTATTAGGTGACTGAAACATTGGACAAAGCTACATTCCACTCAATTTCATTCAAACAACTGAGGAACGAAATGTAGCAAAATGACAATGGTTTAGAAAAAGCTTTTCCAAAATTGCAAAATGGAGAGGTTCACTTCATATTATGCCATTAGTGTAAGTGAAAGACTGATTTGGAAAAGTAAGATTTAAATAATACTTCAAAATACTCAAACTCAAGCTGACCCCAGGAGTTGCATTTATAAGAAAGTTCACACCATTCCAGGTTTCAGCTTGGATACCTCCATATTATTTTCTGTCCTGTTTATCACAGAAACGTGCTTAACCTCTCCAAACCTGACATCCGTGCAAAGCACAGGGAAGGCCCCCGACCCAGGGGAGCACAGAAGAACCCTTCCCCATCTGGAAGCAGTCCCCAGTGGGCAGTGGCTGGGGACGGGAGCCTTCCTCTAAGACAACCCTGGTGAGACTGGTCAGATCTTAGTCTGGCTACTGCTTCTCCCCACACACAAGGGAAAGCAGTGACGTCCGTCTTTTGGGGTCTCACCACTTCCATGCTCTTCACCACACGGGCTGGCAGGGTTTGAATACATGAGGAAAGAGGTGAAAAGAACAGCCCCACAGGAGCTGGCATGCCAACCAGTCGAAACGGGAGAAATCCCTTCTGCCTTTTGCAGGTGCCTCGGTGATGTCTGGAGACTGCTGCTTCAGCCTCCTAAAGGGCACACATTCCTCCCCTGGCTGGCCAGTTACTCTGAAGCTTGCTGCTCCCTACCCTCACCAGTACACCCCAGCGGCCCTCATCACATTAGCAAAACAAAGGTTAAGATACAGCAGCACAATCCAAAGCCTTCCCCTTAAATGGATTCCTGCATAGGAGAAAGCAACTCCCAGGCAGCAGAGAGGATCACCCTGCCTCCTTCCCACAGTAGGCCAGACTGGGAAGCACCGAGATAACTTTTTTCCAGGAGAGCACTGGGAGTTCTGAATCATCAGAAGTCTTGACCAAGGATCCCAAAAGAGCAAACTGCAGCATCACCTGAAAACCCTTAGAAGCACAGCTACATATTTAAAGATAGGTCACTACATCAGCTGAGGCATTAATTTAGACCTCATTAAAATCAGTGTATGCACCTTCAGCAGCTGAACTGGTTAGAAATTAAGGGTAAGACTGTAGCCAAGGGGTGCAAATCTAAGCAGATTCTTCCCTAGAAAAAGAAAACTGTGGTGCTTCTAGCCAAAAATCAACCCTATTTTGGCCCTATTACTGGCAGCCATTTCTATCACCTGACAGTCTGGTATTTCAGGTATTAAGCCCATTCAGTGTAACTCCTCCATGCAGGTGAAACAGTGAAAAATCTAGCATTCCTGCAGCTAATTAAGAAAACATTACCTCATTTTATACATATGGTTTCCCTTCTATTCTCTACCACTATGTATATTTTGATCTGATTAGTCAACATCATGTCTTTAATATCTCAAGTTGTACTATAACCTGTGCTTTAGTGCTTCAGCTAATGACTGGAGGTACAGGCTCCACAGAACGTTTAACAGACCAGAGATTTCTTTTTGTGTAGACTCATTTTCAATGAATCAGTCTGGCACATAATGATACTCTGTGTTTTCTTCAAGCCATGAACTGTAAAATATAGTGAGAGTTAGCATCAGTGCAGAAAAAAAAATTAGAAATCTCTGAATGTCCCAATCAAGTGGAAAAGAATTTAAATACAGTATTTTAAGAGTATTAACAGCACTATCCTGTTGTCAATTAAAATGTGTAATAAAAGGATTAGTGAAGACATTCCTTTACTAATAGTTATGGTAAAAATACTAATATTACTGGAGTTTGGTAGCTGACATTCTATGCTGTTTAGAATTCTTTGAAATTAGAGGCAACAGAAAACATGGGACAGAAGAAATAAATATATGTACCTGTATACATACATACACACTTGATATTGTACCTGCCATGGTTGAAGACAGTTTGAGTATAGTAAAAAAATACATCTATAGATCCCGTGGCCTGCTAAAGCATTTCTGACTTCCTCAGTTTTGTCATCTTGTGAATGGTCCTCTTTTTGAAGTCACCGTGTTTTTTTAATGTACTGAACACATTAATCTCAGGGAATTCTGCCTTATTCCTACATCTCCTCCTAGACACTACATATATTATGCATTCAATCCATCCAAACAGCATCATTTTTCTCCTCAATTACTACAGTAAGTGCTATTTAAAATGTACTTTAAAATAAGAAAGCTCCTAATGGCAACATTAGTGAAAACAGTCTATAAGCTACCAGTTCATAGCAGTGGCCCTGTATCGTGAGTACATAAGCAAGGCAAGGTTTGTGTGGAGAGGAAATGTCTTACATCTGAACCACGAGCACTAAAGATTACATTTATTTCCCACTCTCCAAATATGTCAGCTGGTCTAATACGTACCACTTCCCCTTACAAACCTCACTCATACGATAACTGTGGGATGTATAACATGAAATCTCTTTCTGCTTTCTGTACAAACTGAACTCCTTCTTTAAGTGAAATCCTCTTAATATTGAAGAAAATGGATCAGCCACAGAAGAGGTATGTTATACAATGTTTTTTTGCATTTTCCCAAAGCATCTCACTAATACCTCTTCTCTGAGCTGCTGCAAAAACCTGGGAGAAAGAGATCATTCAGATGCCATGTCCCATTTAATGCTTGGTCTCCCTCCTAAGAATACAGCAATTCAGCATCACTTGTGGTGCTTAATTTTATGACATGCACAGCTGTCCAGCAGTCTTTGGAATATGATCAACTCATTCTGCAGTAGCACACTGCACAGCTCACAGATTTTTCTTCTCCCCCCTCCCAGTGGTCCTGGGCTCAATATGGATGGACTTAGAAGGAAAAGGGTTCCTCTCAATGCTAACCTCATCTAAGCCACCCAGTTCTGACATCACTTTTAGGACAGTTGGCATGGTAAATACACTCTTAGAATGCTCTCCTCCTTCCACAGGTACAACTTGGTGGGAACACAGAGGTTAGCTGCCTGTTCAGGAGAAGCACTTTAACCACATGGGAAGAGCTCTGTTGAGTAACCATCACATGAAGGAATTCAAAACAATTTCTATGAGTGCTGGTCAAGCACAGGAAAATCCTTACTGGGCCAGACCTGCAATGGATCTATTCAAAGATCTTTTGTAAAAAAGCAAAACCTCTGTAACCAGAAATCAACAACTTAGGAATGAAGCAGACGATTTAGTAACTTTTTCAAATTCATACTAGCCTGAAAAAGCTGCCCGATTAAACCACATTTCCACAGCCCAGATCCTATTTTAGGAGACCAGAGGAGCAGTTTCTAGAGTTTTGGTGGCTTTTACTTTTACTGGAACAAAAAGCTGACTTGCATCTTTATGACTTACCACCAAGGTGTATGATTCAAGGGCAAATGTTTCTTCCAGATAAATATCACATTCTCCAAGTATGGGTGGGAACTTTAGTCACACTCATTGCAGCAAGTAAAACATTTCTTATGAGAAATAAACTTTGGGGCAAAGCATCACAAACAAACAGACTCTTTGTATACTGTTCTTTTAGTTGACGTATATGTTCCAAAGTAGAGTATTTTTTCCAAGACCAAAGCAAATACAGCAGGAGCAGTACAGATAAATAGATCTATTAAGCCAAACACAATTCTTCAAAAATTTGCAGTAATTATCCTAAAGACTGAATATAACTGGCTTCAGAGAAATCAGATCTTAGTCTAGACAAAGCAAACTGTCCTATTAGCCAGCTGTCAGGTGGAATACTATAAGCTCTGGCAATGACAGACTTTATTCACTTTGTCACCAGCCGTTTCTTCTGCAGGTAAAGTCATTGACCACTATAGAAACAAGGCATTTAAAATTCCTGGTTGTATCAGAATGAGTAACAGTAACATTCAGGTTTTACAGTGTCAGTCCTCATTAACTTTTGGCTTGAGACAGTTGACATTACTTACCAGCAGTAAAAGCGTAATTTCAAGGGCTCCCAGTAGAAATACTTCTATACAAAGAAAAAACCTTTCTACAGAAACCAACACTCAGCATGATTGACTTCACCATATTCATTCTACTACTCAGGTTTCCATCATCAATCCAAAGTTATATCTAAACAAAACAAACAAGAAAAGGTTTGGTTGAATGTGTTAACTAATAAGACACCACCACAACAGCTTCACAACTTACACAGGTCATGACAATACCTCTAGAGAAGGAGTTGAATTTCACTACATGTACACAAAACCAAGTTTGTAGGCACTTTACAAGGGGGTACTCTACCTCAAAAGCAGTAGAATACCGTTGGGAACACAAAACAAAACAAAATCAACAACTTCAATCTTCAGATACCAAGAAGGGTATCTTGCCCATTCCCTGACTTTAGAAATTAAACTCTTTTGCCATATTTGGTAGCCTTGAAATCTTTAAAATCCATCTGTCCATTAGGAAAGAATAATCCAGGTATTTTGCCCATCCTCCCCAAACAGAAAAGTGGAAAACCAGAAACTCTGACTTTTAACAGGAATATGGCTCCAGGTGCTGAAGGCTATCCAGTAGCATTTAAAGCAGTACTTCGGGATATTTCACGTATTTTCCGGTGTATTATCCTACCTATTATCCACCAAACAGCTGTCACAGAGAAAAGCTCTGGAGTGTAGCTGGCAAAAACAAAACGACAAATAGTAAAGGCGCTTATATAGGTTTTTATATGGGTATGAAACTTGTATTTGTGGCCCACTGAGGCCCTCTCTTAAGTCTATCACTTTATTTTAAGACCAAAACATTAGTATGAGCAGTGAGTTCAGTGTGACAAATCCAGATGAGTCTGTCTAATGGAAATGCGTAGGCTGTAGCACTGTTTTTCAATCACAGTGATCAAGACTTTTTCAAAATACGTGGTTGCTCTGATAGACAAACAGCTCTTTCAGATCTTTGGCAAATCTTTGGCTAACCAAATTTAAAATCAGTTTTAACACATTAGTTGAAAAGATGTAAAGACATGTCAAAATACAGCAGGAACTGATTTCTGGACATGTAAATACTTAACTTTCATCCCTTGTACTTAAATCATGACTTTTCCTCATGATTTCTTACTCCGCTCAAATGAAATTTGTTTTTGAAACAGCACAGAAGTTTCTGCCCCAAAATCTACAACACTACTATGTTTTAAACTTTAGGCCACAGAACTTACTAGTTTGTTGGGTTTTTTTAAAACTATTTCAATCTTATACTTAAGCAGTACATGGTTTGATGAGGTCAGCATTCTTGTCCTTTTGTCTGTGAAGCACCTGGCACAATGAAGTCCTGGTCCACGAACAGATCTCCTAGTCATTATAGTCAACCATAAATTCTCTGTAAACTAAAGGCAAGGATAAGAAATAAACTTGAGCAGCTGCAGAGGATGCTCAGATCAAACACCTTTTGCCACCTGGTTCTTCCAATGCTATTGCTGCATCATTTATCTAAGGTTCTCATAAAATGACCATCACTGGAATCTAAGCATCTGCCCATCACAGCACTGAAGCAGTTCAGTAGCACGGAGCACTATTTGCAGAAGAAANAGGATCAGTCCCTTCCTAGGCAATGCCTGCTTCTGTGTTATGATAGAAAAGTGAGATGGTAATAACCTCTTGGGCCTTATTTCTTGAGTTTATATTTAAAAAAAAAAAAAAAAAAAAATCAGGAGATGAGTCAGTCATCAGTAGCATGAGAAAAACCTGAACAAAAACCAAGAGCAAGAACATGAAAATACAATTTGACACCCTTCTTACAGTTCTAGATCTGCTAATATGATGGATCACAAACACTTCCACCTCCCTTTCTCCCTTTTATACTAGGATTCAAAAAGAATATACACTTCTTCACAAAATGCATTTAGTTGCCATATAATATACTTGGACTGAAATGAGAGTTGTACTTTGGGAAAAAACAACAACAACAACAACAACAAAAAAA
>VYZW01007304.1:3717-14295 GCA_013401315.1 Balaeniceps rex
TGTATTGTATTTCCAGCAGACATCTGGTAGGTTGAAGTCCCCCACGAGAACAAGGGCTAGCGATCGTGAGACTTCTCCCAGCTGCTTATAGAATATCTCGTCTACCTCTTCTTCCTGGTTGGGTGGTCTATAACAGACTCCCACCATGATATCTGCCTTGTTGGCCTTCCCCCTGATTCTTACCCATAAACACTCGACCCTTTCATTACCATCATCAAGCTCTAGACAGTCAAAACACTCCCTAACGTACAGAGCTACCCCACCACCTCTCCTTCCTTGCCTATCCCTTCTGAAGAGCTTATAGCCATCCATTGCAGCACTCCAGTCATGAGAGTCATCCCACCATGTTTCCGTGATGCCAACTATATCATAGCTTTCCAGCTGCACAATGGCTTCCAGCTCCTCCTGTTTGTTGCCTGTGCTGCGTGCATTGGTGTAGATGCACTTCAGTTGGGCTATTGATCCTGCTACCTTTTTTGGGGGAGAAGCCCTTATTCCTACGTGACCGTTCTCAGGCGCTTCTGTGCTTTCCAACACATCCATATCCCGTGCGTCATTGCTGCTGCATTCTAATGTTCTCAGAATATTTCTAAAGTAGCAGATGAAGAATGATTAAGTAGGATTCTACTTCTTCACAATGTTTTCCATGGCAGATCAAGTATTTGTACTTGAAAAACAGAGTTATGTATTCTGCGTTATGTGCTTTGAAAGAATTACCATAGATTTCTTGGATATGGGGAGAAGAGTTCATTAGCTCACTAGTGTTGGTTGATGAACACTACTATGTAGGTAGAACAAAATCAGTTATAATAACTCTTAAACATATAGAGACATATCAAAATCATCAGCTGCTTTGGCCCATTGCTAGACTTTCAATCTTCTACTTACTATGTCTAGTTTAGAAAAAAATATTTCTACCAATGAATAAAGCATAAAGCACATTTTAATAAGCCTTTTATCCTTAAGTGCTCAATGTGAAGTTTTATGATAATGCATAGAAAAGCATGTCTCTCTAGGAGCTTGGTGATTTAATCTACCTCCTGGTTGAAAGTGTGATGAGATAAACTATCAGTAACTGAAAAATGCTAAAAGGTGGTCTAACACTGACACAGATCTGCTGCCTCGATAACTAATCAGTATAAGAACAAACAGTGAGCCAAAATGGCTCAGAAAAAACGGAGTATTATATTTAAAAAGCTAAGGTAAAATCTGCACACCTTCAGAACAATGCCTGACTTGGCATATCTTTTATTTTACACAGTTCTTCAAAATGTATTTCTACCCTAAATAACAGCTTTGTAATTCATAGTGCTCTCTTTGCTGGCATGTAAAAATATTGTACTCTCCCTGTTAGCCATGCTAAGTGCACCATCATCAGTAAAGGCTGCTATTCTATCTGTTGTAAGTTAATGTTTCTCTCACTGTTTAAAATTTCTTCCACTGAAATCCACTTTCAAATGCAGTTTCTATTGGATTGTGATCTCTCCTGTGACCTTGGGTGATTTTGCCTGTACCATGTACCGTCACCAACTTCTTGTGTTTTTTTTTCCCAAAAATGACATCTATTCAAGGTTCCTGATTTGCCACATCTTTCCTTGATTCCTTGAAGTAGTGAGGTATGACCTATCTGAAAGTGGACTTGCAAATCTGAGATTTCTAAAATCAGTAGACAGCTGAACATTCCCCTTCCTTCAAAGTTGTTTGTTTGCTATGGAGCCCTTGGCATATAAAAATGCATCGTAAGATACAAAGTTATATTGTCCTGTCTCAGCCAATTCCTAGACAGTCAGCACTTTTTAAAATGGGAACCAGTTGGGGTTTGGCATTCTCAGGGTAATGCAGATTGGCTTATAACCTTGACATAGTTGACAGCAATCCAGAATGATATTTAATATATACCAATGCTTATGTTTAATTGTTGTCAGTGATTTCCCTGGTGCTATAGCACCATTCTTCAACAAAGTGTTACAAATTCACTTTGTTCTATGTCTCTTAGGTATGTCATCGATAAGAGGTTGTGAGAATCTGCAGTGGCCAAAAAGGATCGCTAAAATGTTCTTTTTCTTTGTAGTGCAGATTAGCTATCACAGATCCTTGATCCAGCAGTATTCACATGTCTGTATCTTTTTATCCTGTTTTATTCCTTAAGATCAATGAGGTTACAGCAATCTCTATATCTAATAGGGAGCAGGTCTTTAAGAACTTGAATAGGCTGTTAGAGACAAGCCCTTTCTGATGCTCTGCTGGTCTTGCTCCCTTGTGCCCATGCCAAGCCCAGTGTTAAACGTACCCTGCATCTACTATGGATTTGAGATTGCTGCAGTTTTTAGGCAAGTAGATTTATACACCTGTTGCATATGAGTGCAGCTGGTAGGGAACTGCTGTATGCCTCGCATATCACCTATTCCTTTCTAATAATGTTTCTGTGAGCACTGTCTAACGCTAGCCAATGAAATATTGTTTCTTAAGTCTTATTTCTCAAGCTACATAGAACTGATTTATTTGATATTTTAATTTTTTTTTATTGTTGTTCCCTACAGTCTTCATTTTGGAGCATTTGACAGACTTTTAGGTTTCAGGGCTAAGACATGGAATACTTTGAAGATAGTTTGAAGGCTTGAATTTGAATATAGCAAATTCTAAAGAGAAGATAGGTTTCATGTGCTGAGTTCTTTTTTCTTCATAATGCCTTAAATTCAGTGATTCTCTATATTCAAGATACAATTATGAGGGAATTGCATGAATAAGTTTATAGGGAGGGAGGGGACACTGGGAAAATCCCAGGGTGTCTGTCTGCCGTAACACCTCTCACTAGAGTAGGGGAACTCCAGGATTTCCTTGAAGATGCTTCACGATACAAATTTTTCTTTTCAATTCCATGAGTGATATAAAAATAGAATCATAGAATCATAGAATCATAGAATGCTTTGGGTTGGAAGGGACCTTTAGAGGTCATCTAGTCCAACCCCCCTGCAGTGAGCAGGAACATCTTCAACTAGATGAGGTTGCTCAGAGCCCCATCCAACCTGACCTGCAATGTTTCTAGGGATGGGGCCTCCACTATCTCTCTGGGCAACCTGTTCCAGTGCTTCACCACCCTCACTGTAAAAAATTTCTTCCTTATATCTAGCCTAAATCTACCCTCCTTTAGTTTAAAACCATTAGTCCTTGTCCTGTCACAACAGGCCTTGCTAAAAAGTCTGTNCACCAGAGCTGAGTAGAGGGGCAGAATCCCCTCCCTCGACCTGCTGGCCACGCTTCTTTTGATGCAGCCCAGGATACGGTTGGCAAATAATAATATCATGATAAATAATAATAATAGTAATAGTCATAATAATAATAATAATGACAAATGCAACTGTGCTGGGTAGCTATAAGGCCAGCGAGCTTCAGTTTCTTGAAAAAACATATTTAAAACTTTTACTAATATTTTCAGTCCATTATGAATGGCATGTTCCATGTATTTAATTTGTTTAGGCCTGGATGTTATTTTGTCCACCTTTTTGTTTTCTTTGGGAGAAAGCAGTAGGGATGTTACTGTAACCAATGAAAGGAAAATTCCACTGTTAAACTATTAAAAATTCCTTACCCGTTAGTAGGGGTTTTCTTTTCTTATTCTGCTATTTTTATGTACCACAGACAATTCCAGTAACAGCAGTAGCAATGTCTGACCTTGTGTTGTAAGACACCCAATTGGCATGCCAATCGTGCCTTAATTTTGGCAGTGGTAAGTTAAGGCTCTGGGATAATTAGAGCTGGCATTTTCTGCAAATATGAGCTTTCAACAGAGGATGCCAGTTCATGGTTGCCAAAAAAAACCCAAAAAACAAAAAAGAAAAGTGTGATGGTACCAATGACAGCTCTTTAGTGAGGAAAAACCTTCTCAGATCTGAATATTTTTCATCAAAGCAGGGAGGGGAGAGAGAGAGAGAGAGAGATATCCCAAAAAGAGTAATGTTCAGTAAATGAGAGAAGTCATTTAGAGCATAGGAGAATCAGATAAAGTCCCTGCCTGGCTACGCTCCTATACTCCCTAGGGAGTGGTTCAAATTATCAGATGACTATCTACTCCCTTTTTGATCTGTTGAAGCAGTTCCATTTTGTTCGCTAGGCAACTATTTAGGAAATAATTCATCTATTCCTTATCTCACATAAGTGGTCAGGCCTCCAGGCTGCTCAGTGAGAAATGCCTCACTATTAGGTTTTTTTTCAATTGCAAAAATGTCTCGGATCTGTTACAGTGCACATAGGAATGTGTCTGTGTTTTGTTTGAAGTTGTAGAGGCTTTTGGGATAAGGAGAGCCTTTCCTGCTTATTCCTAAAGACAAGCAGATGTTATGTCTGCATCCTATTCCAAAATTTCAGTATCAAATTGAAACTAGTATGTTTAATAATTTTCTGAACTGGTGTTTCTGTCTTATTTCCATTGACATTTAACTTTTCGCCATTTGCCTTCCTGAGCCTTGCCAGTTGTCACATTACTCTAAGGTGGTTATAACCACCGGTGACAGAAGAGGTGGAAGCAGTTGCTTTTAAAGTGTCAGTGCTGGCAGCTCATGAAAAGATAATATTAACAGTGCTACAAAACAGCTGCTCATTTCTGGGAAAATGGTCAATGCCAATGCACTGTAATGATTCTGTTTTTCTCTATTATTAGTGAACTCTGTAAAGTGACCAGGCTTTTTGATGTATGTTGTAATGGAATGTTTGCTTATTAGTAGCCCTTCATATCGAAGCAAATTGATATCCAGATAAATTTAATCATCATATTTTCAGAAGTGTTCTCAGTTCCATTGAGTTTGATATTATTTGATTGCTGGTACAAAAGAGATAGAGAGTATAAATATATCTGTAACTTTGAAGAGTCAGAAAAGAGTCCATCTGCTTTCTTCAGCCTACAGCTGGAAAAAAGAATCAGGAGACTTGCTTCAACCACTGTTATTGGGAAATATGTCTTTTGTCATAAAAATAACAGTACACACAACCACAATCCTTACAGCAGCTTTGACTGCTCTGTTTTCCTTTTTCTCCCCCCTCCCCCCCCACCTTTCCAGTTATTGCCTTATTTTCTCTCTAATTTTTTTTCCTGGTAGGAGGAAATGTTATTTTGTTAGCTCAGAGCTCATTTTGTCATTTTGAGCTCAAAGGTAATTTTGTTAGCTTGGAAAAATAAATTAGTGGAATTTCTCTTTATTTATCTACAGGTAAGAGATATATACATATGTTGTGTGTGTATGTTTGTGTAGGTCTACAGCTGCAATCTAACCATGAGGAAAGCCAATATAGGAACAATTTATTTATGACTCTTTGATATTGATCAATTTCCCAATGCAGATTTGCAATTATTTATTAGTTCAGTACACTCTGAATGAAGTTATTCACTTTCACTTCTCAAAGCCATTGGTTTTTGTTTGTAGATGAGGATGGCAAAGAAACCTCAATGAATGTAGGCAGGACCACAATTGTATATGTTCAGAATGTGAATTGAAGAGACAGCAGATACAGTTGCACGACAATCTCTTGTTCAGCCATTCTGTTCTGTGAAGGATTTTATGATTTTGACATTTTTCTTTGCTTCAGTAAAGAACAAAATATGGTAATGTCAAATTTACCAACAGGAAGAATCAAAAAGAATATTCTTCAATTAAGCTAGAATATTTTATTTTGACAAAATCAAAACATTTTCATTTCACCTTTATTTTTCATTTTCATTGTTATATATAAAACTGTTAAAATTTTAGTTTTAATTGGGAGACAGGATATTTCAGCATTGTCAACTCCTTAACTTCCCCCTTGCTCCTTCTCCAGAAAATGTTGGAAGAAGTGGTGTTCTTTCATTTCCAAAGAAATGTGATTCCCAATATGAAACAATTTTGTAATTTTTTATCACATCTACTACTGAGTCACATACAATTATATAAACCATAACAGATATTTATGCAGACTAAGATTGGTGACCACGCATTTGCTGAAATATGATAACTCATTTTCAGGAACAGATAAACCCATTATACTGCCTGAAACAGTTTTGATGCTGTTCTGGCTTTTACTTTTCAATTACAGCATACGTTATTTAATACTTTTCTCATCTTAAGGTCTATATACCTTCTCTGCTCTTTACAACAGTAAATAGCTAATAATATGGAAAGCAAAAAATTTACCATGGAAATGATATTTAGGGAGAACTCATGATACCCAATATTTATGCCATTACTTGTCCCAAGGAATTTGTTGCTCATAGATATCTGAGCATGCATTATTGTAACTTGATGTGCGATTTTGTTGTTTGAAGTTGTCGTGGTTTAACCCCAGTTGGCAACTAAGCACCACACAGCCACTTGCTCACCCTCCCCTGCCCCAGTGGGATGGGGGAGAGAATCGGGATAAAAAAAAAAGTAAAACCCATGGGTTGAGATAAAGGCAGTTTAATAGGACAGCAGAGGAAGAGAAAATAATAATAATAATAATGATGATGATGATGATAAAAGAATATACAAAACAAGTGATGCACAATGCAATTGCTCACCACCCACCGACCGATGCCCAGCCAGTCCCTGAGCAGTGATCGCTGCCCCCCGGCCAACTCCCCCCAGTTTATATACTGAGCATGATGTCATATGGTATGGAATAGCCCTTTGGTCAGTTTGGATCAGCTGTCTTGGCTGTGCCCCCTCCCAGTTTCTTGTGCACCTGGCAGAGCATGGGAAGCTGAAAAAGTCCTTGACTAGGGTAAGCACTACTTGGCAACAACTAAAACATCAGTGTGTTATCAGCATTCTTCTCATCCTAAATCCAAAACACAGCACTATGCCAGCTACTAGGAAGAAAATTATCTCTGTCCTAGCTGAAACCAGGGCAGACATTTAATATATAAGGCCAAATTTTGTCACATCCATTACTTGAGTCATGAACTTCATCATTCATCAGTTTTACAATAAATGGAATAAAATCTATGTGTTTTGATCTTGTGGAGGAGCAAGTGAAATGGCTATGAATAAACTGAACACACTCATCAGTATTTTCACAGAAGTAACTAAAAAAGTTACATTAGCTCATTAAGAGACATTGGAGAGAATCATATTATCTAGTTTTAGTATTGCCTGATTCAAATGGTTAAACAAAATCTAACCCCCCAAATGATGATATTCTAGTCTAATAATGGATTTAAATACAGTATCACAAGACTGCAAGATGAAACAAAGCTAATACTGTACAAGCAGTACAGTTAAATTGCAAGAGCAGGCAACAAAGACTTACTTCAGTTTTTGTATTATAATGGTTAGTGCAATTTATGTCCTTGTCTCAGCTAAGTAGGACAAAGACATTTACATTTTATAAAATCCATTGACAAGTTCTTAAGAAATCTTATATCAAATGGAGTTCTATATTTCTTCATTAATTGTACTATAGTGCTACCTGAAATACTTTATTTGATGTTGGAAGTCACATTGTTTCAGATACAGCAGGAGTCTGCCCAAGGTTGTTAGCTGCTAGAGAGGCAAATGGAGGGTAATCTATTGGCCTATTTAGTTCACCGTAAAGGACTTTTTCAATACATCCAAACTTTCCCCTAATATATTTATGATATTTCTATTTATATACAGTATTACAAGCTAGACTGAATGTATCAGGTCTATGAAAAATTACTAATTACAGGCAAAACTAAATAAACCAAGCATAATTATAAAGCAGTACAGAACAATTAACGGAAAACATATCCCAGTGTACCAGCAGCTGAAATACATGCTTCCTGATAATTTTACTTGTAAAGTCAATGGAATGGCACAGATAAGACTTACCACCTCTCAGTGGAAATAGAGAAATTATGTATTAATTGTATGCACATTTTTAATAAGGAATAAGAAACACAAGGTCAGGTTCCAGCAACAACTTTGAAGAAGCAGTGCCAGTAGTTTACTCTGTGTGAGAGTTATTTTTTCCACCTATATTCTATTTAGTGCTCCACTAGCATGTCAGAAAAATGTAGACTTCTGTTTTTGTAGACTAACAACAAAAGAAACATAAGGAATATGACTGTGACTGTTCACTTATTTTCAAGCCAGGAACTACTGTGGTTTTCTGAGAAAAGAGAGGAAACGGGAAAAGTAGGTATCATTCTGTAGGCAAAATAGTTTTGTTAGATTAGTCTATCTAACACATATCTAATCTATGACACATTAGAATTTACCAAATTAAGCTGCTGTTATTTTTTGTAACTATTCAAATAGTATATGCTCCATTTAGAATACATAAATACATAAATTTTATCTCAGAAATTGCTGAATGTTCTCATTTTTTTGCAGTGTATGCACTGAGTTTGCTTTTATTAATTAATATTTCAAATCACATGTGAACTTACACTATTGGTGTTTATTTTGAACTTACTACTTGCAAAGTTTTTGAGCAACAAATATATGACTCTAAAATGTGCACTATTCTATTCTGAGAAATGCTTTTATGATTTTGAAAGTAGCCATAGGTAATTTTCTAAATAATGCTGGGTTTATCATTAAAAAAGACAAAGATGATGCTTATATGTATCATGGGAAAAAGCTGTGCAAGATTTAGAGAGAGCCTAGTGGGGTGGCTATCTGCTTTTCTCTGCCTGAGCCAAGCCAAAGCTCCTCTTCTTCATCCATACTTACTGCATCCACAGTGCCTTAGTAGTAGCAGTGTAGATTTTCACGTTACAGGAATATAAATTACTTTTCACACCTACCATTGTGTTGTTATATTGTAGTCTGTTATTACCTCAGACACATTTTATTATAAGCCCTCTTTTCATGTGGAATAATTCATGGGTTCTTTATTGCTTCTTCAAGTAAATGTAACTGATTCTAGAAATCCTAATTTCCTCATTTATAAATGATTCCAGAAATGCTATTTTGCTTATTTAATGCCTGACTGTGCTTAGTTACATTACAGTGCAAATTTGGAGTTACTGAGATATACAACTAATAGATGAGATGAGAACTGCTGCTATTTGAAGAACAATCTTGTTACAGTGTAAGCATTCCTGCTTGTTTAACGATTCTGACACAGAGATTAGTCGATTTTTCCTCTAGATTAATATTAAGCAGTCAAAACTCATTTTCCCTGTTCACTACTTACATGGCATTTCTCCAGATTTATTGAGTAGAAACTGTTTGCTAGATTATTTCTGAAAGCAATTATTCATCTGCTAGAACGGAAAGTGAAGCTGGTCTTCAAATTTCAGCTGATTTTGACTGAACAAGCAGGTCACATGTTCTTGTGTTTCCTGGCCAGAAAAAAATCAGTCATATGTCTGGCACAAGAATTCCCAGCTATAAATAACAATTCTGTTTTCTAATGTTCTCTAGTATGAATTTAAAATGCCTTGCTTTGGCAAATTATTCCTGCAATGCAAAGAGATGTCTGTGAATAGAAGTGAAATGGATTTGACGGAAAAGCAACGTTAATATTCCCTGAAATTATTTGTCAGTATTCACCTGCTTATACACATAATGTTCTTCCTGCAGCCATTCATTTGTACTTGTCTTTTTAATCCCTGTGACACCACATTAATGTAGTCATTTCACTAACCTTTTCAGAACCACTTCAGTTTTTGAAATCGTGAATAAAAAATAAAATCTGCTTCAAACATCCCTATGCTGACGCCTCCTTCGCAAGGTGCTCTTTGAGAAGAGTACTTAGAGGGATGCTATCATAATCCGTGCTTCTCTTGCTGCAGCATCGTACCCTGAAAGCATGCAGGCTGTGGTGCTGAGGAGGTTATTGCAAGAATGTCATGAGACAGTTGGGGGAAAACAGCAATCTGTGTGTCGAAGACTACTGGCACTACCTGAAGGCACCCAGGTTTTCAGGAACAGGCTAATTCCCATCTTTTATTCTGCTTTGACTCCATTTCCCTGACAGTTTTACTTTTCTTTCTAATTTGTTTAAGCAAGTAGAAACCTGAGTATCCACCTACTCTGCTAAAACTTCATGGTTTATTGCTGACTCATCATTCTGGCTCACCTTTGACCAGAAGTATATTTTGGCTACTTATTCTGCCTTATCTAAATTTTGGATCTTGAATTCTCTGGAGCAGGGACTGCTTTCTTTTGTTGTCTGTAAAATACCAGCACAGTTGTGTATTGGTGTTCAACTGGGGTTTGCAGGGACTACCATAATATAATTAATAACTGCTATTAACCATTGACCAAGTCTGAGATTAACATTGGATCCGGCCGCACATAGACTCCTCTCTGAGAAGGAGTCCAG
Organism: Balaeniceps rex; assembly: GCA_013401315.1. Classification (NCBI taxonomy): domain Eukaryota; kingdom Metazoa; phylum Chordata; class Aves; order Pelecaniformes; family Balaenicipitidae; genus Balaeniceps; species Balaeniceps rex. The sequence continues at coordinate 13,963 of VYZW01007304.1, forward strand.
GTCTCTGGCTGCAGGGAGTGCCACCAGCTTGCACTGGAAACAGATAGCAGTAGAGGGAACACCTGTGTAAGGTGTGATCAGGGGGACTATCTACTTGGCCTGGTGGTAGAGCTAAAAGAAGAAGTAGGTAGGCTAAGGAGCATCAGGGAGTCTGAGCAAGAGGTAGACTGGTAGAACCATGCTCTGACCTCCCAGAAACCTGAACAGGGACAGCCACCAGAAAAATCCCGTGATCAAAGGGATCCAGTATCCTCCCCCCACCAGGATGTAGGCAGGGTCTTAGAGGGAAGAAGTGAGTGGAAACAAGTCCACAATTGGGGCAGCAAGCAAACC
>VYZW01007306.1:0-14616 GCA_013401315.1 Balaeniceps rex
AGAAAAGTAACTCTAACTCAGCTGAAACCAGGACATACGACCACAAAGTGTTAGTGTAAAAGTTTATAAAAACACTGAACCACATATTTTGCATTATGGCTTCTGGAACACTGAAAATGAGATTAGAAGAGACTGATGCTGAATTATTTAAGTTGAAACCCATTTCAATCTACATTAGCATACAAAAATTATATCTACAAGAGACATAGTCATAATGAACAAAATAGTACACTTAGTTCAGTGCAAATGGACACAGCAATTCAAATGTTGTAACAGTGTCATTGGGGAATCACAGTCGTTCTGATGAAGTATTTGGAGGTATGCATATCAGCTAAGCTTTATTTGGAAAACACTGTAATTTGATTGTGACATCTAAAAGTAGGTTACAGAACTTAACTGATCCATTTACTTATAACGCTCTTAGTTAAACCCTGCCAATTTAATAGGCAGGTTCTCCTGACTTCATTGAGTCTACACAAGGGGAACTAAAATGATGTAATTGGCATTTACAGGTGTGGTCACACTTCTACACGTAACAATAGAAAAATTAGGCTAAATTGCTAAATGGTATATATTACTTATTTGATTACTAGCCATTAATAATGATTTTTTTGTTTTAAGTATGTTTTATTTTTGTAGTGCCAAACTTCAGACCAAGATTACAACTCTCTTTTCAACAAGTAGGAAAAAAGGAAAAACTAGGGAAGTACCTAGCAATTGAGGATGTGACTTCAGGATGAAAGTTAGTTACTTATAGCCTAATTTGAACTGACCTCCTATAACCCATAGCCTTCAAACCTGTTCTAGAATATCAGCCTATAAATATGAAAAATGTAAAATTCCTTAATCACAAAGAAGCTAAAAGCAGGATGACATTATAGAGCAGCAATTGGTTTGCTGGGGGCCAAAGAGAAATGTCATAGCTAAGCTTCTGAATTCTTACTCTTGTCTCCTTGCTAATTATTTTCTAACTTCACTACAGTTCTGTGCTTTACTCTTGAAGGCTTCCTAGTGGCTTAAGGTTCAGTTTAGATTACCACACGCTGGTACTTGTAATCACCATGGGCTTCACATCTGTGTTAAGAGGGAAAATAGTCAGAGGCCATCATGTAGAAGGCAATGGAAGTAAATGCTACCCTGTAGGATACTTCATAGGCCAAATAGGCCTTACATTTCAGGTGTATGTTGGAGGATAAATTGACACTTATTTCTACTGCAGAATTTTCCTGCCTGGTGTCTTGATTAAAGTCTGTATTTGGAAAATAAAACCAACAAAAAACCCCACCATAGACACCTTAGTTTGCTTGTTAGGTCACAAAACGTTTTTGTCTCTCCTTAAATGATAGTTAACAACTAATAAATCATGATAAAACATTTCCCTTAAAAAAATTTGTGGAGTGAAGCAGTTAGATACAATAACACCTTAGCTAAAGACAGCTGGGACTCAGACTCCACAGTTTTAATTCATAAATTAGAAAATGTCATGTAAAATATATTAAAAAGATATCTCGCAATTAAAAGTAATTGCATTTATTCAGAAGCAAAGAGAGATTTTTCCAGGTTAGTACACTAAAGAGTTTATCAAACAATAACAGTGTTAGACACTTGAAAAATAACGTGTCCCATTCACTTGCAGGAGCTTTTTGCACAAATGAGGTCTGAATATAAGGAAGAAATAAATGTAAAATGTAGGAGCTTTTAAAATGATTACAAGAAGAGATCCCCAAGTACCCCTAGCAATTTTTCAAGTATAAGTCTCTACAGAAGAAATAGTACTTAAAGATATTTAGTTCTGTGTATATTGAAGAAATAACTACAGTCTTCAAAACCAGTGTGTACCTTTTAACTAGAGGGGAAAAAAAAAGTACTTATGTATTGAACAAAGGGCCAGACCATACCTTCTTTGGGAATAAAGAACATTTACCTCTGGTGTTCTACATCAAGATCTTGAGAGCCACTAACTGGTTTTGCCATTTTACCCTAAAATTAATAATTTTGACAAACTTACTTACAAAAAATAGATATTTGTCGTGGTTTAACCTCAGCCAGCAACTAAGCACCACACAGCTGCTCGCTCACTCTGCCCTGGTGGGATGGGGAGAGAATCAGAAAAGTAGAAGTGAGAAAACTCATGGGTTGAGATAAAGACAGTTTAATAGGGAAAGCAAAAGCCGCGCACGCAAGCAAAGCAAAACAAGGAATTCATTCACTACTTCCCATCAGCAGGCAGGTGTTCAGCCACCTCCAGGAAAGCAGGGCTCCATCACATGTAACAGTTACTTGGGAAGACAAATGCCATAACTCCAAACATCCCCCCTTTCTTCTTCTTCTCCCAGCTTTATATGCTGAGCATGACATCATATGGTATGGAATATCCCTTTGGTCAGTTGGGGTCAGCTGTCCCAGCAGTGTCCCCTCCAACTTCTTGTGCACGCCCAGCCTGCTCACTGGTGGGGTGGTGTGAGAAGCAAAAAGGCCTTGACTCTGTGTAAGCACTGCTCAGTGATAACTAAAACATCCCTGTGTTATCAACACTGTTTTGGTCACAAATCCAAAACATAGCCCTATACTGACTACTATGAAGAAAATTAACGCTGTCCCAGCCAAAGCCAGCACATGGAGTTTTCAAAATCATACGATGGCAGATTATGTCCCACTGAAAGTCAGTGGGCCTGTGTTTTTCAGCTACTTAGATTTTAGTGAAAATCTTCCCTTAGTACAAGTGTGTGTCTCCTGCCATATCTATACTTTTCTGCAATTACAGAAAATTGGTAGATCAAACAGACAAATGGAAAAGAATCTATAGAAAAAAAGAATGAAAAATAATTCAGGTTACAGATTTTGGGGGTTATATTTATGTCTCCAAACTAATATAGTGTATGCACTCCAGACTACAGCAAAATTCAGTCATGAGCAGTACTTTTAACCATTTCCATTCACACTGTATACATACCAAATCCCAAACTCCACAGTTGTTCAAAATGAGACTTCATCTATTACCTAATCTTTGAATCTCTCTAATCTGAAAAAGATACATTCAAATTATATTCAACATTATCACGCCAAAGAGAGCCAACTCAACCTAGTTCAACTTTCCTCTTAGAAAAGTTCTGTATATAAAAAAACTGCAGTCCTTTAGAATTTTAACTTACATCTACAAGAAACAGCAAAATTAGGTAAAGTATCTTCATTTATTGAATTAGATTTTTTTAAATTAGTGGCTTGGAAACTCAGTGATGAAAAATATTTTCAGCCCTTCTCCAGCACTTTCCATCAAAGAGCATGTTTTTATGCTAACAAAACAACAGAAATGAAGCTTATGTCTTCATAGTTAAAAACAGGTTTATTCAACACATCTTTTGATTTTGTGCTTAGTAATGAAGGTGTGCAATTTCATAAGTGGATAATACATTTTCACAAAAGGTGTGTTGCATGCCTAGTTCCAGCTACATCTACAGGTGGCCTTTAACAACAGCTATTTTTTTTTTCACTGACTTGCTGTGTAGCAAACAAATTGGGGCCCTTATTCCTATACATTACATATATCACTTGCTGTTACCAATGGCTTGTGAAATTGAACATTTAAAGGATTTTTTCGATCACTCCCACCATTCAACAAGCTGCAGTTGTAGATCAACAGCAAAATTGCACTTTTCTGCATTGTCCTAAAGTAAAATTAAACCTTCAGTTTATCAGTAAAATGCAGAATTCTAGTTTTATTTTAGATTTTCATATTTTAAATTTATTGAAATAACCTGAAAGGAAACTGGGGCGGAGAAATCCACAAGCTTCATAAGTATAAATTATATACTTTAAGGATTTCAGTGGTAGTTTCTGCAAATGATCTCAAGGCATGTTGCTACAAACAGACCTGAAATCACCATTATCAATTCCTGAATGTAAACAAGGCTGGGGAAGGAAGTATAACTCCCTTCTTCATGACCAGAGAGAACAAAGAGTCTATTTTTTTAAAAGGATATTTATACAATGTGTAAGGTCCCTCTGTTTCTCTCAAAATTGGCAACTTCATGCTTTTTGGTGTGGGTTTTTTTTCTCAATGAATTGTAGTAGTCCCTGTAAACTCAAAGACAGAATGATACACCTATAAATCTATCTCATAGAAATGCCATATCTTCTAACGATGCGTGTTTTGACCTCAGGATATTTCAGTTTTCTGCAGAAACCTCTTCTACACAGCATGCTTCTTTTAGATGCCTCAGCATATAAGAAGAATTTATAGCAGAAGCCTATTATTTTCTCTTAAAAACTGTGATACTGTGAAAGAAAAAATATAAGTAAACCACATTTCAGTCTTGTGCATAACTGAGTGTTGTGTTTCCTTGTCTTTAAAGTCAAGTCTAATAAAAAAAAAAACAAAACAACAACAACCCACTTTAAAAGGACATCAGTTTCTATTAGATTACAAAGGAAAAAATTAGACTTGGGACTTAAGACTTTTACAAGAAGCATAACAAGGCATAGTTTAGAAGGTCATTATTACAACTCTTGATTGCCAGATGTGACACAGGGTCAGTGACCTTCAACCTTCAGTTATTCATTAACAGCAACATAAAACATACCCTGAAGTACCTCCTTGCAATTACATAACAATCTGCTTTGGTTTGTTTTTACACTCAGAAAAATAAATAAAACTGTTCTTATTAAAAACACACACAATAAGCAGGCTCTTTCTAAAGCATACTCTGAACTCCTACTAGTGTTATTGAAATTGATAAATGTTCACTGAGAAGAAAAACATACCGCAGTGCAGAAAGTGGCCTGGCTATCTGTGAAGCATTACAGAAAGTGGCAGAGACCTGCCTTGTAGGAAGCACTGTGAAACGCAGACTTCTATTTTCACCTGTGGAGTGCACGGTGTTCAGTGCTTAGTGATGTTTTAATTGCATCTGTGCCCCTTTTAAGTGATGGTATTAAAAAGGCTTATTCTACAGCATCCCATGGTGTATAACAGGTATTCTTAAGAATGTTAACTTACAGTCTGTGTGGTAAGTTTAATGATATTTCCAGCTTCCTTTAATCACAAACTCAGCTACAAGTATAATGCAGAAACTTCAACCAACTGCTTAGCACCCCTAGTCATTGCAATAAATACCAAAGGCATAAAGACATGAAACAAAGGCAGTCAGTTTTTAAATTCAGGGTTTTTTTTTTCCAAAGGTAGACTTCAAATATCAAAACTGTTACAGACATAAAGATAAAATACATACTCTGTAAAGCTGCTGCCTCAAAGAGCATAAAATACGTGTATGTAACAAAGGAAAAGAACAGAAAAAAAGAACCACTATCCACATTTCAGAAATCCTAAATTTAGATCCAGTGAGATTCTGTAACGAGCTAAAAGTTTACTAGAATAGGACAATAAAGGTGGAGTACCCATGTCAGTAAGTACAAATGAAAAATCAATCATCCTGGCCTAGATGCCAGATCCATAAAGAGTCTTAAGCATTGGTGTACTGAATTCCATGACTTCTACCTAGTCATGCATTAGGCTCAGTTTACTGCAGATGTTGGAAATCACCAAAGACATTCTGTGCCACAGAAATCAGCCACAGAGAAATCTATATAGTTTTAGAATACATGGAAAAAGAATTACATTTAGGCATGGATTTGAGAAGAAAATGCCTGGATTTAGGTGTCTAAACTGTAGCTAAGTTACATTTAGTGTCTTCGGGCCTTTGTCAAAGTGAATTTTAACTTTGGTAACCCATGTTTCCTGAATTCCAAACAAGTAATTCAACCATTAAACCCTCACCTTTTCGTATAAAATCTTAATTATCTGCAGATAATGAATGCCCTTGATGTTAAAGTCTTTGATGCTCATGATTCCTTAAAAGCTGTATAATTTAATTCTCTATGTATATAAACATATATTATTTAGCAATCCCCTCTCCTCTAGCAGACAAGTACTGGGGTTTTTTTCAGGTAGAATCAGAATGGCATGTTCTAAGGAAAAACAGCTACTCTTGTATCTTGCTGAGATGTCTCATCAGTTCATTAATTGACTTGGCTGAGGGAAGGCAGAGAACAGGAAAAGGTTCACCATAAATGGGTACATTAGTATTTGTAGCATGACCGTTGATGCTTCTTTTACAAGAAGAATGTGTTCCTCCCCTCAGATCTATTCACAACCAATCAGCCCCAACTGTGCTATAGGTTTGTGGGATCGCTAAATTAATTCAGCATAATAAATAACAAAACTTGCAGTTGAGCACACCGAAACCCCCACAATATCCCAAAAAACCAAGCACACAATGGAGGTGGCAATTTCAGGTGGTGGTTTGTATTTTGTAAAAATTTACCAGAAGATCACAGTTTTAACAACTGCATTGGGCTGAATACATTTCTTCATAGCAATTTTTTCTCTAATGGCTGTATGTTTTCTTGCTGCCCAGGGGAAAAATGAGAGAAAATCTTTATTTTTAAAAAAACTGTGTAAATATCCCACCTCTCAAAAGAAAGCAATGCTTAGGGATTACCCAAATTACTTTAACTGTGTGCTGATTACCTCATAAGCTTATATATTGTTCTCATACTATGTTCATATAACAACTATATCTAAATAGTAAAAACAAAAAAATGCACTAATCCATAGAATCACTCAGTTAAATGTAATTGTTGGGAATAAATTTCCTGTGTACTCAGAAGAGAAATTAAAATAAATGTGAATAAATCATGTAACTCTATTGCATTTAATTAGATATCAGCAGATCTCATTAGAAATTTTGAACTATTATTCAACTCTGGATGGGAAGAAAAAAGCAAACAAAAACCCAGCAGTGATTATTTCTTAATATTCAAAGGTAGAGCAAGTGTGTGTTGCCTAGGCATTCAAGATTCAGATGATTCTAGTTTTGTACCTAGAAGAAAAACTGAGTTTTCCTTCTTTTGAGATACAGGGATATCTGGGCTTTTTCAAATGAAATGTTTACTCACAAAGAGAAGGAAAAGAATAATCTTTCTTCAAGCAAATTATTTTTTTGAACTATGGTTAAAATATGCAACTGTTCTTTGGCTAAACACGTAGAGACAGAAAGGCATTTAGTATTACTTAGTATTACTATTACTGGTTAAAAATTGCCTTTCTATATGCACGTACAATTATTTTTTTTTAACAATGCATAACATGTTTGTATGTTATTGTTGTGGTTTAGCCCCTGTTGGCAACCAAGCACCACACAGCCACTCACTCACCCTCCCCCACAGTAGAATTGGGGAGAGAATCAGAAGGGTGAAAGTAAGAAAACTCATGGGTTGAGATAAGAACAGTTTAATAATTGAAATAAAATAACACCACCACCACCACCAATAATAATAATAATAGTAATAAAAATTGTAATGAAAAGGAGAACAAGAAAGAAAAAAATAAAACCCAGGAAAAAAAAAACAGGTGATGCAACCGCTCACCACCTGCTGACCGACACCCAGCCAGTCCTCGAGCAGCAATCGCTGCCCCCAGCCAACTCCCCTCAGTTTATATACTGAGCATGATGTCATATGGTATGGAATACCCCTTTGGTCAGTTTGGGTCAGCTGTCCTGGCTGTGCCCCCTCCCAGCTTCTTGTGTACCTGGCAGAGCATGGGAAGCTGAAAAGTCCTTGAGTAGTGTAAGCACTACTTAGCAACAACTAAAACATCAGTGTGTTATCAGCATTATTCTCAAACTAAATCCAAAACACAGCACTAGGCCAGCTAGTAGGAAGAAAACTAACTCTATCCCAGCCAAAACCAGGACAGTTATAAAAATAATTGTTACCAAACAGTCAGAAGAGCAACCTTTTTTTCTCAAATTTAGTATAGAACTAGCTGCATGTGTCTCCTTTAGAGTTTGGAAAGACTTCAAATTTTGATTGAAAAACACAAGGAATACTATCATTGATTGAAAAATTTATTGATAATTTGAATTAGCTAATTTGATTAATGTGGGAAGGATATAAGATTTTTAAAGTATTATGTGATTGAGTGTAAAACTATTTAAGAAATGGCAAAATATTTAGTATTTTGCCACATATTTCTTCAACTTTTCATCTAGTAAGGCCAAAACCACTGAGTATGAAAAGCTTCAGAAGGTGTTGAAAATGGTGAATGAACAAGGGAACTAAACAGCTAATGAAAGTGTTGAAAAATGCAAAGTAATATGCATTTAAAAAACCCTTCTGCTAAGTCACACTGAGATCTATATTAGCTATTATCACATAGAAAAGTGATTGTAGAGTAATTATAGACAGACTGATTCTTGAAATCAAGAAGACAAATGGGATGATGGGATTATTAGGAAAGGAATAGGAAAAAAATGTTGCTAAAGAATCACAAAATCACAGAATGTTTGAGGTTGGAAGGGACCTCTGGAGGTGAGCTGGTCCAAGCCCCCTGCTCAAGCAGGGTCACCTAGAATAGGTTGCGCAGGACCATATCCAGACAGGTTTTGAATATCTCCAAGGATGGAGACTCCACAACCTCCCTGGGCAACCTATTACAGTGCTCAGTCACCCCCACAGTACAAAAGTGTTTCCTGATATTCAGAGGGAACCTCCTGTGTTTCAGTTTGTGCCCATTGCCTCTGGTCCTGTCACTGGACACCAATGAAAGAAGCCTGGCTCTCTCTTCTTTGCATCCTCCCTTCAGATATTTGTCCACATTGATGAGATCCCCCTGGGCCTTCTCTTCTCCAAGCTGAACAGTCCCAGCTCTCTCAGCATTTCCTCACAGGAGAGATGCTCCAGGCTATTCATCATCACCTTTGTGGCCCTTCACTGGGCTGCCTCCACTATGTCTATGTCTCCCTTGTACTGAGGAGCTCAGAACTGGATACAGTACTCCAGGTGTGGCCTCACCAGTGCTGAGTAGAGGGGAAGGATCACCTCCCTTGACCTGCTGACAACACTCCTCCTCATGCATCCCAGAATATCATTAGCCTTCTTTGCCACAAGGGCACATTGCTGGCTCGTGTTCAACTTGGTCAAATCAGTCAAAGCAGAAATCTATTTTTCTTTTTTTTAGGTATTCACAAAACCTAAGCAAGAGAGTCTACAGGGTAAGTAGATTCTCTGCTCCATAGTGCTGCTGGGATTTTTGTTCCCAAAGGCAATGCTTTGGAAGACACTGGACTACACAGCTTTCTCCTACACATCTGGGTTTCCTTTCAAAGGAAGGCTAGGGTGATGTTCAAAAGACCAGGACTGTAAGGAGCACAGTAAATCTGTAGGGCAAATCAAGCTCAAGAAAATCTCAATCTTTCTTCTCCTACACAAATGCAAGAAAACAACTGGGTTTTGTAATTATTATTAAATTTGTCTCTTAGGTTGATCTTGCAGTTAGTTATGCTGGGACCTTAAATAGGTAAAATACAGAAAAAGATGTACAATTTGAAGTGCTTTCTAATAACTTCAAAGAATGACTTATTTTTAAGGTGCGGAGAGGTTTATTACTCTTGTGATGCCTAATCTTGGAATTTTCAAACACAATTTCACCTCCACTGATCTTTTAAGACTTTACCAGAAGCCACACAATGACTAGCAGCAAATAATCTGTTTTGATCCTTATACTTCCTAAAAAAATTAAGGTAAAATTCATTTAATCTGCTAAAACAGGAACCAATTCCATAATATAAAAATGTAGTTAGATGGGATTAAACTCCCTCAGTTTCAGATTCTGTAGGTATTCCATAAACCTGATATTTTAACAGTTCAGTTATCTAGTTAAGAATTTCTATATTTAGTAACTTTGTTCTATGATAAATATTTCATATTAACCCCACCCAGGATCTGTGTTGGTAGCAACTTTCTTTTTTCACCAATACTACATAGAAAATTTTTCAACTATATCAAATGTTTATTAAATGTCTGATCACTTTAGTGACTCGTGAACTCAGGAGGCACTAGATGAGACCATATTTAATTTCTCTGGTTGAAAATAGAGTTTTGAGAAAGCAAAATCATTTTCTGGGCTGAGAAAATTTTACTGGAGAATTATAACTGATAAATAAGATAGTAAGCAAAACTCATTTTTTGATGAGTTCTCTTCTATCTACTTAAATTTGCAATGAGTAAGTTGGAAGTATGAACACTTTGCTTGTGAAATGAAATTTCACTATCACAANAAGGAATAGGAAAAAAATGTTGCTAAAGAATCACAAAATCACAGAATGTTTGAGGTTGGAAGGGACCTCTGGAGGTGAGCTGGTCCAAGCCCCCTGCTCAAGCAGGGTCACCTAGAATAGGTTGCGCAGGACCATATCCAGACAGGTTTTGAATATCTCCAAGGATGGAGACTCCACAACCTCCCTGGGCAACCTATTACAGTGCTCAGTCACCCCCACAGTACAAAAGTGTTTCCTGATATTCAGAGGGAACCTCCTGTGTTTCAGTTTGTGCCCATTGCCTCTGGTCCTGTCACTGGACACCAATGAAAGAAGCCTGGCTCTCTCTTCTTTGCATCCTCCCTTCAGATATTTGTCCACATTGATGAGATCCCCCTGGGCCTTCTCTTCTCCAAGCTGAACAGTCCCAGCTCTCTCAGCATTTCCTCACAGGAGAGATGCTCCAGGCTATTCATCATCACCTTTGTGGCCCTTCACTGGGCTGCCTCCACTATGTCTATGTCTCCCTTGTACTGAGGAGCTCAGAACTGGATACAGTACTCCAGGTGTGGCCTCACCAGTGCTGAGTAGAGGGGAAGGATCACCTCCCTTGACCTGCTGACAACACTCCTCCTCATGCATCCCAGAATATCATTAGCCTTCTTTGCCACAAGGGCACATTGCTGGCTCGTGTTCAACTTGGTCAAATCAGTCAAAGCAGAAATCTATTTTTCTTTTTTTTAGGTATTCACAAAACCTAAGCAAGAGAGTCTACAGGGTAAGTAGATTCTCTGCTCCATAGTGCTGCTGGGATTTTTGTTCCCAAAGGCAATGCTTTGGAAGACACTGGACTACACAGCTTTCTCCTACACATCTGGGTTTCCTTTCAAAGGAAGGCTAGGGTGATGTTCAAAAGACCAGGACTGTAAGGAGCACAGTAAATCTGTAGGGCAAATCAAGCTCAAGAAAATCTCAATCTTTCTTCTCCTACACAAATGCAAGAAAACAACTGGGTTTTGTAATTATTATTAAATTTGTCTCTTAGGTTGATCTTGCAGTTAGTTATGCTGGGACCTTAAATAGGTAAAATACAGAAAAAGATGTACAATTTGAAGTGCTTTCTAATAACTTCAAAGAATGACTTATTTTTAAGGTGCGGAGAGGTTTATTACTCTTGTGATGCCTAATCTTGGAATTTTCAAACACAATTTCACCTCCACTGATCTTTTAAGACTTTACCAGAAGCCACACAATGACTAGCAGCAAATAATCTGTTTTGATCCTTATACTTCCTAAAAAAATTAAGGTAAAATTCATTTAATCTGCTAAAACAGGAACCAATTCCATAATATAAAAATGTAGTTAGATGGGATTAAACTCCCTCAGTTTCAGATTCTGTAGGTATTCCATAAACCTGATATTTTAACAGTTCAGTTATCTAGTTAAGAATTTCTATATTTAGTAACTTTGTTCTATGATAAATATTTCATATTAACCCCACCCAGGATCTGTGTTGGTAGCAACTTTCTTTTTTCACCAATACTACATAGAAAATTTTTCAACTATATCAAATGTTTATTAAATGTCTGATCACTTTAGTGACTCGTGAACTCAGGAGGCACTAGATGAGACCATATTTAATTTCTCTGGTTGAAAATAGAGTTTTGAGAAAGCAAAATCATTTTCTGGGCTGAGAAAATTTTACTGGAGAATTATAACTGATAAATAAGATAGTAAGCAAAACTCATTTTTTGATGAGTTCTCTTCTATCTACTTAAATTTGCAATGAGTAAGTTGGAAGTATGAACACTTTGCTTGTGAAATGAAATTTCACTATCACAAAGATGATAAAGAATTCCAAATATAAAAATTCATGAGGCAGAATGGAAAGCAAAATATAATGTCACAAATATATGATGCTTCCTCAACTCCAGCTAACTTCCTCTTATAATAAACAACATACAAATTCCCATTATGTTCATATAAAATATTAAGCTTCATTTAATTGTCTACAGCTATAACATACCTTTTAAGTCCCTATCCAATTCTCATTTCCTTTTGTCTCATGCATAGAGGTGAGAATCAGTATTAAATTATGGGGGATATACCAGCTTTTCTGCATTATAGGAGCTGTAGTTGCCAGATGTCATGTCCTCTAAATTAAATAAGTAACCGTTCTCAGTGAGATATCAGTGGTACCCAGTCAGCAGGTTATTTCTGCCCTTCCTTCCTGAAAGGAATTACTGTAAAAGAAAAGAGAACGTATTTATCCAAAAAAAAGGAAGGAATGCAAGGAGGAACTTGAAAATGTGGAAACTAGTGCGAGGTGATCACCATGATGACAACAAGCCAGTAAATATATTTGTTGCATATTACAATTCATGATTATTTACATGGTTTACAGCTAACTATCTTTGGCAGACTGTATAGTTTGAGAATGCAAGTTCTATTTTTAATATAAAATAATACAATATTATTAAGTTATTATAATATATATTACACATAAGTTCCAGATAGTTTTCTTTTTAGGCATTTTCTTCTGAAAAAGAAAATTCTCTTCTAAAATGCATGAAATTTTTCATACAAAATGTCAATATATATGAGAGGAGGCTTTTTAATACTGTTCCAATTTATAACAATCCACAGTCTCCTATGAAGATCTATGTGTTGGGAATAATGGCACTACAGTATGATACACATGGAATTTAGCACTGCTGGTTCTTTAGTCATAAAGAGATGCAACTCTTGCAGTCGGTCTTTTTTGAGAACTTCATTATCTTTACCATGAAGTTTTTCCTAATGTGTAATATGAACCTTCCTCATAGGAACCACAGCTTATTATTTCTTGTCTTATCTATCATAGCAATCAAGAACAAATATTTTCCTTCCTCTTTACAATAATCTTTTTATAGATCTGAAAATTCTTATATTTCTCCTTCACCTTCTTTTCATTTGTAGACCAAACACCCCTCTTCATTCTTAGATTGTATGTTAATGAACTCTGATTACTGTTTTTGAGACATACTTTATAGTCATAATATTGTCACAATGCTCCAGTGAAGGACTTAACAGCATTTATGTGAGAGTTTGAGCTAGAAAATGCTTTGCATAAGTTCAGAATGTTGAGAGGCTGCAGGTCCTATGTAAATAGGAAATTTTGATTTTCCCCTTGCTATTTCTGCAACATATGCCCTATATGTTGTTATATATTTAAGAAGTCTTTGTAAAGGCAGTGTGCATCAAGATGGAACTTCATATATACTACAAGTATACTACAAGCAAAAAACAATTAATATATTAATGTTTATGAGACTATTCACTTAGAACTACCATAGTAAAATTAAAGTTATCTCTGAAGGATAGACTGGTGTTTAGTGTGTGGTAGGTTTATATGGGTTTTTTAGACAAACAGAAATTCTACACTGTCAGTATAAATTACTTCTCAGAGTAGATAACAGTAAGTTGAATAACTGACCTCTATACACTACATATTGTCTAACAAGCTGGCCCCTGTCCTTTCTAAATACTTCTACATCTCTACTGCTGGTTTATGATTAACTGTGATTTTAATGAACCAGTGACCCACAAAAAGCCTATTTTTTTTCCATGGAGATAAATATAGGCATGAATTTATCACTATAGTTATCTATAAATAGTCATATGAAAAATACTGAATTGGAACTTGAAAGATGAAGTCTGTTGTTTCTCATTGGGGGCAGTGAATGTTTCCAAATAGGTATAAACATTTGTTGACACCTATAATTACTGATTTGAATCTTGACAAATAAAGAATACTATATACTATGTACAAGTTATCAATGAAAAACAATTTTCTAAATATCTTACAGAATAATTTTTCTAAAAGTGTACAATAAGAGTGTAAAGATCTTCCGTTTTTATATTTTGCCCAAACTGAGGAAGGTAGAAAACCTTTCATTATGCCATGACTCATGCTGTTGAGATCTTATCATGTATTCTGTTATGTCAGAAGTAGAGACAAGATGAACTATGCCTTGACAAGTTGTACACATACCAATGCCACAAAAGCCTAGCTTACATGGCTTTCTGAAAGCTGAATAGGATTATTTACTGTAGGCACATAAACTCTCGCATGAATCTCACTCCTATTCAAATAAGAGCCAAGAAAGTTCAGGGAATTCTCCACACATAACAACTTTGGAGAAGCAGCAAGGAATCCTGCCAATTTTGCTCATGTTACAATTGCTGCAAAACTCTTGGCCCAGACACAAGCTTTTGCTCAAAGACAAGCTATAATGAAACATTACGTGGGTCTCCAAAGAAATGGGAAAAATTGGGAAGAGTATTTAATTATTTTAATAAATAAAATTTATATAATTCCGTAAACACAAAAAAGTTTATGTACAGATTGTATATAGCTTTATGTAAGTTACATATGATTTACATAAATATATAAATATTAAAATTTGTTTTACTTACTAATAAACTTCTGTTAAGTAAATTTAACAACTTAGCCTTGAAATTTATCTCATCGCATGTT
>VYZW01007307.1:2380-31078 GCA_013401315.1 Balaeniceps rex
CCTAAAGCTGGTCAGGGACACCGATTCCTACACTCTCAGAATTTCACTGATATGAAGATACCACAAATCAAATAAAAGACATCTATTTGAAAATGAGCTTTCAGTGAATCACAGGAGCAAGACAACATCTTTATGTTCCTGTCCCTTTGATATTAATAATACACATTCCCTTTCTTATTGCATCACCATTTTAAACCTAGCTGGAGCTTGGGGAAGGAGTCACTACAACACAGGAACCTCTAATAATTCACACAATTAGAGAATGGAACTCTGCGTTCCCTGTTGCCACCTCCATTGACCGTACTGAAAAAGGGAAGTAATACAGCTAAAAAGCTATGCAAACCAGTACTTTGTAATTTCTTTCGGCAGTATTTTGTATTTGTAGAATAACTGCTGTATCCATACCTCCTTTGAAATCCGTAAAGATGATTAATGTGGTGGTGCCCTGAGGGCACCTATCCCCTAACTTCCTCTGACTGGGGGTTTCTAAACATTGCAAATTTTAACCAAGAGCTGCTACTTAAAAATTTAGAAACTGTTAGAAGTGTAATTAAACTAAATGCAGTTAATTATATGTAAATGTAATAGAAAGGGACCATAGGAACTGTGAGAGAAAAGTGACATCCTGACTTTTCTTTAAACTACTGAAAGCCTTAATTGTAGTTCAACATACTGTTGTCTAAGCAAATTTAACCTCTCTAGTGTTTGCCAAGGTAAGACACATTGTGGCAAACACCATTTTAAAAGTCTGTGTGATTAAGCAATATTTGTTTTACAGTCTTCGCCACCCCTTTTCACGAGAAGAGAAAGGAACTGCAGTGCTTTAGTTGCAAAATGAAAAACATTTGTCAGACATATATTCAATTAGAAAGTCTCTTTAATGCAACTGTATTGTATAACACATAGCTACAATTTCAGATCACATACTTTTTGATCAGTAAGTGGTAATAATTGTTGGAAGTCAGATGGAAATCTGAAATGCTAACAACATCAGTGGGCTGGGATCTTAAATGCTATTAAAGCTACAATTAAAGCTACCTTGCTGTGGCACAACTTGTCCAGTATGATTGAATTAAGGTAGTCAGACTCCTGTTAAAAGTTTGAAAACTCACATTTTAATTGAAATTTAGATTAAAAATAACACATTAGGTACATCATTCATGCTAACAAATGTACATAGTGGTGACTCAAGAACAGAAAAACGGTACCACAAATAAACCATGGCTCAAAATCTACTCCAGCTGGATTGCCACAGATGCTCTTCCTATACAGAGCGGCTGCGGTGTATACGTTGCTGCCATGCTCTGCTTTTGATGGGCTCTGTCCTTTCCTTGAGGTGGGCACCAGCACCCGCTGCTTTCAAGGAAGACTTGAACTCCTCCCCACTTACGACTAGGACGTGAGATACTCTGATGTGGGACAGCAATGCAAAATGGAAATGATTTGGCTGGAAAAAAATCTCAGAATCCAGAGAACTTTATTGAGTAAGATAGATACAAAGGTGATATAGACAACCCAGAAATAGCTCAGTAGCAATGTTTTTTGCAGTGCCACATTATAAGTAAAGCACATTAAGAAACCTTGCTGAGCCTTTCCAGCTTTTAGATTGTATATTGCCAGAGATGGACACAGCTTCGCATGTGAATTGTCCATACACAGATCTGAGTATTTCAAATCAATCTAGAAGAGATTTTTGTTAAATCTTCAAGTTGCTTTTACTGCTGTTGTGTTAATCTTCAAAATCAGTGATTCTATTGCATTACTCTATGCTTTAGTTTTTCCACACCACCAAAACTCCAGCCACTTCTTCCCTGGGAAGTCCCTTTTCAAAGATCTTGTTTAAAAGCAAAAACTAAGGGGGGAAAAAAAACCACAACAAAACCCATTCCTGGTATTGCACATCTCACACAAGTTTGTGTATATATATATATATATATTTTCTTTTAAATATGCTACAATTTTTTTTTTTAAAAAAAGGTCTATGGCATTTTACAGAATACAAGTTTACGAAGTCGATCAAACCACAGATGTTTGAAGAATTCTTCAATACCACAAAACCAAAGTTAAACTGAACTAATCAGCACACAGGTTTTAAAGAATCCACAGCAAATTCTTTTATATCCTATGCAGTGCATGTACATTAAGAAGCAGTTACACTCCGCAGCCCCCTCATGAAATTAATTAAATTAGCTTTAAGCTGATTTTTCTTTTTCTTTTTTTTTTTGGTTTTGTTTTTGTTTTCAAAATATCTTGGAAAGCTACTGCTGAGGTGAACTTCAGGAACAACTTTAAACTGTCAAATTTAATGAGTGCACCCTACACCTGAAAACCTCATCCAGGAAAAAAAAAAAATCTGCAATATATACCACCTTATCACTTGCTAGAAAAACAGAACCCTGAGAAAAGAAATGCTGATTGTATTTTTTTCTGTATTTCTTCCCAGCCTGTCTTCTATCTGTGCTATGTGATGAACATGGATATTCTTGCAAGTTAGTTGATTACCCTGTTGCAGAGCAAGTTGATAGTGTACCAGCAACAAGCAGAAAAGCTGGTTCTTCTTGGTTACAAATGCAAACAAAAGCAAAACATGCCACTGAAAATACCTCTTTTGTACTTAAAAACTGCACTATTAAAATTTTTAAGCATCCTGTAGGTCACAGCAGAGGTCAGCTATTAATGTAAATGAAGGTTGGTCATTGTGTACTTCTAAGCCAAAGCAGCACATGCCCTCCATACCTTTTGGAAGAACTGACCTTATGCTGAGTAATCCAAGTGCTCAAGCCAAAGCAGCATTTGTCACCCTGACATAGTGTCAAGATTTGTTGGCAGTGGTGGCGTCGACATTGGATTGCTACCCACCTAGGAAAAGCTAAAACTGTAAATCTATTTTGTAATTAATTTTTAGCCGATTCCTATGCTACCCTTTATTCTTCCCAGCCCTCCCTTTCCCAGTTGCAGAGCCTGCAAGAGCACAGCTGCGCTGGTGGCCCAGCTTCTGTGGTGCACACTCCCGCAGCGGGACGGGCTGAGTCACCTTGCAGTGGTGCTGGGCCTGAGGTACAAGGCCAGTGTACGCCCTTCAGGTGGTGCCTTTGTGTGTTTGGGAAAAGAACAAGGAGAAAAACACAGGTGTGGACAGGATGTGCTGGTGGTGATTTTTTTGTCCTCAGACACCAGGCTGCGCTAGTCATTTTGATTTGTTCAAAGTCTTGCTTTGTGCAGGCAGTTGGCAGAAATGGTTCCAGACCATAACTTTTGGGTTTTTCAAATTAAACATTTAAAAGAAAAGCAAATTACCCATTTTAAACTAGAATACGGTGGAGGTGGGTTGCAGGAGCAGGTGAATGCAAGAAGAGGCTAGATGAAAACAATCCCTTTTTAATATTGGCAGAAGCTAACCTTGTTTGTGGCACAGCGGCTCAGAGATCAGCTCCATATCACATCTGGCATGTGGCCTGAAGGTGTGCTGGGCACGGACACGTGCAGGCTGGGAGCTGGGCCTGGTTTGTTCCGCAGATGGGCTGGGCCGAGGTGGTGTCTGTGCTGCACAGCAGGCACTGGAGGCGTGCTCCCTACACTACGACTGCTAGTGTTCACCTGTGCTGGAGGCTGGCCCTGGGCTTGCGACTGTGACTGCTGAACAGCTCTTGTACTGCAAATGACTTGAGCAGTGTATTGGAATTAGCTATCTACCTGTACAGTAACAACGATTTTTAAATGCCTATAAATAACCAATGGCACTCTTTAAGGGACTGACTAGGCGTAAACAAGAATCTCTGCTCCATATTAGTGAAGTGATGGAAAGCAACACTGTCATTGGATGATGTTAAACTCCCAAGAAGTAAGAAGAGGAGTCTAAAATTGACTTAGTATTTCATTAGAACTACTCAGATGAATTCTCCCCACTGCTGCTATGGCACAGTTGCATCATTCCTTTGTTTTTTAAAATACCTTTTACATTTGTTTTCAGAAGTAGTTCTAGTAAGTGATGCAACACCACAAGCAATACAACCAACTGCCTTTGAGAAAGGAATGTTGTTTGTGGCAAAGTCTGTTTCATTTCTGCTGATGTAGTTGGAAAAGGGTCGCTGCTACATGCGGTTTAAAAAAAAGGGAAAGGATCTTCCCAGCCATGTAGAATTTGGCAAGTCTTCCTGAATAATGTGAATTTCTTAAGGACTCGTGGCTCTGGGTCATGAGACAGATCTGTAGACTAGGAATGAGATTTCACTGGCAAAAGAAAGAATAAAACTGTTGGAAGTCCAACGTGCGATCTACATTTGTAGGAGAGGCTACAGCCCAGGCCAGGCTGTTGGCATTCACAAGATAATGCCCAGCTGTGCTGTGGGGAGCTGTCTGCTTGGCATTTCAGGAGTTTTAATAATGACTGTAGAAATGTTTCTAACAATGGTTATTTCAAACAATTTTATCAGAATCAGGTGAGAGCCAGTGTAACAACAGCTTCTCTGTCTAGTCAATGGAAACAGAATCATTTACCTGCTATGTAACAAGTGGCACACACCTTGCACTGTAAGTTTCAAGACAAAGAAACCTGTCAGGGACTCAACTTTTTAATTGCTTGAAGATTGGTGTAAACTGTGTCATGTCAACTTCGCTCTGTCCAACATACTATCTGAGAAGGCACTGTACTTTAAGGAAGTTCAGTATCAAAAAAGCACCTCAATGAAAAGTGCGGTACCAAACCAGGTGGTGGTGAAATATTCACAGGTGAGGGGAGCCCTTGGAAATGAAGCCTAATTAACATAGGCTTCTCTTTTGAATAAGAAAAAAAAATGTGCTGGCTTTTATTACTTTAAATCCAAATTCTTCAGTGACCAAGGTCGGTAAGGCTATCTGATCAATCAGAATTTGTCAGTTATAACAACAACATTCCTGCTATATACACATGATTCCTCACCTCCCCAGTCAGATTAATATATTCCACTGTGTCCTGATCACAGAATGAAACAAAAAAAAAATCCCCAAGTGTTTACATTCTGCTTTCCTGGGATCCTTTCTCTGATCCTTATTGCCCAGCAAGGGAAAAAGACCATTTCAGTAGTTCGGGGTTGGAATGCATGGGGCTCAATCACACAAAAACAGGTAAGCGGATCTGCTTGTCCAGTCAATGGAAAGCAGATTAAGATCCAGGTGCTGGTATTCTTCCCCACTGGAGTTAAAGGAGGCAGATAAGGTTTTTTCCTTCTTCTATTTCCTCTTGCACTTTGTCACTGGATGTGGCTATTTCAGCTTGCGCTGAGAAGACTGCACAGATGAACGTCAGAATAGTGCCACCAATAGCTGTGTAGAAAGCCCAGCCCAAGGAGCAGTCTCCTAGTTTGTAAGCAGAAGCATAAGGTCCACAATAGCTTATTACTTTCTGGCATCCCCAACCTGCAGGGTAAAGTATCAAGCCTAAGATAAGGAAGAGGCCTAGAAATAAAAACAGAAAGACAGAAGTTTAACAAATGATCAGTTGAACACCAGATGTAACACGTAGTAATGCTTATCATGGTCACTACTCACTCCTAAGTAGAAAAGTAGGATAGGATAGGATAGGATAGGACAGAACAGAATAGAATAGAATCGAATCATTAAGGTGGAAAAGACCTCTTAAGATCATCTAGTCCACCCGTAAACCCAACACCACCGTGCCTACTAAACCATGTCCCGAAGTGCCACATCTACACATTTTCTGAACACCTCCAGGGATGGTGACTCCACCACCTCTCTGGGCAGCCTCTTCCAACGCTTGACCACTCTTTCAGTAAAGACATTTTTCCTAATATGCAATCTAAACCTCCCCTGGCGCAACTTGAGGACGTTTCCTCTTGTCCTATCAATCAAGTATCAAGTACCAGGATTAGAAGAAGGCTCTTCCTCATCCATCCAGCCTTCCTTGACTGATTGTTCCCTAGCATGTACCATGCAGTGTTTTATCTAAACTTGGAGCTAGCCTGTGTTTTTTCCTGTGAAAGGCTTATTTCATATGATAATGGCCTAGTTCCTAATTTTAATCTCTATATTCCTTCTACATCCTTTGTTTTCACACGTTATTGCTAGGTATACAGAGCTTGCAAAACATTTGAGCATCTCTACCTACTGTTCACACTTGCACTCTTCCAGTACTTAGGAATGTTTGCATCTACTTTTGAATTTGTGTTTAGCTAGCCCTCGTTCAGCTTTATTTAGTCATTCATAGTGAACAGTTTTGCCTTTTTTCCTCTGGATTTTTCCTACTTTTTTTTTTTTTCTGCCAGGCAAGAAAATCAATCTCACACTGCATCTGCTTATTTGGCCACATCAGGACACAGTAGAAAAATAATACTGCCAGTTCAGTGAGCTGCTTTCATAGTGAAGAGATTCTGGAGTCAGCCCCAAACAAATGGATCTAAGTACCCGCCATCAGTGCACAGGTAACACTGGGATCCTCTAACAGGCAATGGACTGTTGCAGAAGCAAAGCACATTTCTAGTCATGCAGGAGCAAAAGCCTCAACTCCCCGTCTTGCTAAATGGCCCAAACACCCTGCTGTGCTGGGCTGGAAGTAAAAAGCTCAGACTGGATGTTTGGCCCATCTGATCGTCTCTTGTATTCATAGTTTTCTCTCCTATGAGGACCAGTCTTTATCTAAGCAGTCAAGGGCTTCACTAAGGAAATTAAAAGTCACATTAGAGTCCCTGCACACATGTGCTGTGTCTTTGCACAAAGATGAGAGATTTAATCAAAATGTCCAATATGCTAATGGCTACAGCGCTCTCTTACAGGCCCTGCTAAAAAAATAAATCACAGTGAGTTAAAAACAAGTCTCCCTCCTACAAGGTATGTAGGAAGGAGCTAAACATCAGGACAGCTCATAGGTATCAAAAATTGCTTTCTGTTTTCTTTAAAATTTTACTCAGAAGAACAGGAACAATTACAAAAAATAGTTTTTGCTTAAACACAACCAGTTTATCCAGAAAATGAATACCTTCCAGATCCCATAAATATTATCGATTTATTTGTCCTGCACTGTAAAGCCCTTTATTGAACCTGGCACCTTGACAAAAATAGCTGGTGGGCTGAAAGTTGTGCTTTATGTATGGTGCTAGTTCATCCACTGGATTGCATCTAATCCCAAAATTTCTACCAAGTAATAAAATAGAAAACAGTCCTCTTTTCTTCCCTATACTAAGAGATTACTAAGAACAGCTGTAAAGATTTGTTCACATCTTCTTCAATTCTGTTAGACTAGCCTGTTCTGCAGTACGTTAGGTTTCCTTAATTGTTTGTTTAAAGAAATTCAGCCAGATGCAAGAAAACTTCCTCACTGAGAAAGAAAAGCTGAGTCCTAGCTAGTAAGCAGTTAACATACACAAAATGCAAAAACCATCATCCAGCTGTCTAAAATGAATGTCTATGAATGCCAGACATTTCACAAAAGAAAGTTCTTCCTCTAGCGTTTTTCTAATGATGACACAACACCATGGGCATGAATGAACAAAATGTCATTGTTCTTTGGGGCAGCAAAATCCATTAGCAAGTGATATCCATTCTCTGTGAAGGGATTTAATCACTGCTTACATTTAAGAATCAATGACAAATTTTATGCAGTGTTTCCTGGCTGATTGGCCAAACTACATTAAGTATAAATTATTGCTTTATCTTGGACAGACCTGGATAAGCTGTGCTGAGCCCTGCAGCTGTTTCAGACTAAACACCAGCAGTTCCTTCTCCTCTATTCATCACTAGTTTCCTGTTCCACATAACCGGCATGACCACACTATGTATTTTTCTGACTGTACATTGGTATGGGCCAGTTGCCATTTTCTCTAATGACCACAAGCCCTTTGGTAGTTAAAAATCACCATCACTGAATTAAGAAGTCGGATCTGAAATGCCAATGTAGCTGCTGCCAACAAGGCAGTTTTTAAAGTTTACCACTCCATCACTCACAAACCTACAGAGTCTGTGTTTAACAGCAGACTTGGCTTATGGCTGAGTCACAAGCAGGACAAGCAGCTACACCCATCTCTTTACCAAAACTAGAGCACCGAAGAACTCCTGAAAACTACTGGTTCATGGTATGTATGCCCCAAGCTGAAAAGCCGTTACCCAAAACTCAGCCCCCCCAAAAGGCTGCAGCACTGCTGTCAACTGTACTCATCAGGACTTTACTGAATTAAAACTTTTTTTTTTAAGAGTACAGAAAATTCCTGGAGAAATATTGACTACAGCCCATAATTTGATAAACAACAGCTGTTTTCTTACAGATGAAAACAAAATTTGGAGAAAAGTCTTAACTATGGACTTGAATATGGTCAGAGTCTCAACTGATTTCTCCTTCAGAGAGCTAACTTGGTGAATCCTATACTGGCCTAGCATAATAAAAGAAAAAAAAAAGTAATGTTTTCACTACTGAACCTACCTTCTACTAAATTTCAGTGCAGGCAGAAGGCTGCTCAGAACATGCACCTCTTCTCACCATCACTAGTATTTATCATCATTTCTCATCACATTAATACCTCATTCCTACTTGCTAGGAAAAGTGCATAAAGATGATTCAATTAAGCCACTTCAACATACCCACAACAGAAATGGCAATCCTTGGACTTCATGCTGACTAACAGCAAGTGGAGAGGCACAGACTCCTCATCACGTATTCAGCTCAAAGTTCCAATACCTGGAGCAATGGCTGAGCTGTGCACGGTGCAGAGATCCCTTCCTGACTTTCCCTACCTGCCCAAAAAGGGGTGCTCAAGTAAAAAGATAAAGAGGAGCTTTGCCTCCTGCTTCCCAGTAACTACAAGAGATGGTCACAGCCTACAGAGGTCATCTCAATCATTCCTGCAGCTTAAACAAGATAGACAGAAGATGTGTACCACCCACCAACAGAGCAAAGCATGGGCTAAAGCAGAAGCCAGCAATCCAAAGCACTTAACTGTCCAACTACCTGTAACCAGAGCAGCAGCTTCCAGAGACCCCTGAAAAAGAACCACCTCTCTGCTCCTGGCAACATGGATGCAGAGGGAACGGCGGGAAAAATGCCCATGTGGAAAGAACAAGGTAAGCTATAGCAGGGGTAGCAAGGGCAGGGGAGGTTGTGATGCTGCTTGGCAAGTCATGTCTGCTTTTAAACAGGCAAAACGGTTAAATGCAATACAAATAGCTCAGCAGTCTCTGTGCTCTTCCATCTTTGACCTAAGGAGCGCTGCACAACTGTTTTATGCAACATGAAAAAGCCAGAGGGCTGTTTGTACAGCTAACAGCATAGCCTTGATCTACATCTAACACATGTGCAAGCAGCTGCAGTTGAGCAAAAAAAAACTTGCAGGCCAGTCTGTGGCAAGATGATCCACAGGGCAAAAAAACATACTAAGTTCTTAGCGGTGATTTCTCATACCAGCATCCACAAAGCAGAGCCTGGCCAGGTCCCTTACATCTCTTTGCTTCTTTGATAGAAGTTTAAGCTTAACTGCCTACATCCCTGCCTTTCTGTAGCTGCTGCCTCAGTCCCTGGGGCTCGCCTGCCTGCAGCTCTCTCGTTTTGGTTATTTCTTTGCATGACCACAGAGCCTGGCAGCTCTGCTCACAGTTTCTGCCTACGATAGCTGACAATCTGCATTTCGGACAAGACACACAGAGATGGAGCACAAGGCACAAATGAAATAACCCCAAACAGCATACCGGCAAGAGCTTCATCAAATCCATAGCCTGCAGGTTATCAGGTTTTTCTTTTACAGCGTCTGCAACAAGAGAGTCTTAAGAAAAATGAAGGAAGACAAATGGGTTTTCAGTTGCTTGTGGACAGCACAAAGTGGCATGGGGGTGCGTGATTTTGTTTTCTGAAGAGTCCCCAGGGAGCAGGCAGAGGAGGGCACTGGATGGGGTGCACGGGGCCAGCAGCAAAGTATCTTGCCAGTGAATGAAACACGGCGGAGAGCATGGCCTGGAGCTACAAGTGGCTGCAAAGGGAAGCCAAGCACCTTATCCCTGGCATTCATTTATACTCACAGTGCACAGGAACACAAGACCAGCTCCTAGTACAATCTACAGATTTGTGTTTAAAAGTTGCTCTCTGGATTGATTATTATAATTCTCAGGTTTTTTGAATTTGATTTAGTAATTCTTACACGTGACTCATTCAAATATTACTTCTGTATTTAATCTGTATTGTGTGGCTTTCTAAGCCATTTAATGTTGTAAATTAAGATTAAAGCACCTAAGCTTTTGTTAGCCATAGAAGTACAAAGCTCAGGTTTGTGTTGTATAATTTTATGTCAGCATAATTTCATAAAGCAACAATTATCTCCTGTCGACAGTTTGCCTGGAGACGTATCTGGCAGGAGGACAGTAAATATTAATGATAGAGATTTCTTTTTCTTAATAAATCAGTTTTTGCTCTTGTCCCAGTGCCTTTGAAGAGAAGCCAATCTTCAAGAGAAAGAACAGAGAACAAAAATGAAGTGCTCTGTCTGAAGAAAAGTTTTCTGCAATGAATTCTTTCAGTTCTTCATGCTGACATACAGTAAATGAGAGTTTTAATTCACTGCCAATCTACCTGTGGAATTATTGCTGTTTGTTCCCCCTGCTGGGAGGAACACATTCATTTTGAAAACATTACAAGCTGTTTTCCACTGTGCTCCTCTATGGGCTCCCAGAGCTCAGACTTGCTCAGTTCTAGATTTAACCCCCTCTCTGAGCACAGCTGCACTGCTGGGAGTGCAGCTTCTGCTGTACACATACTCTTGTTCTTACTTCTTAATTAGCTCTATCCCACTTCTTTAAATCAGTATGAGAATTTATCATAATTATATTTTCCTTTTTGTTAGTTGTTGCCAGCTCTCAGTTACCTTTCCCCTTAGGATTCCTTAAAACAGAGGTCTGAAAGAATGCTGCACAATGCTGCCAGATGCCTACGAATGACAACAGAAAACTATTTAAATGACTTTTTATCCAGAGACCTGATCTAAAATTCTTTGGTATAAGTCTGTCAGCAGAGAACATTTTCCCATCTTTCACTGAAGGCAATTTGCCCACATAACATTTTATTACCAATCCCTAACTACCTGCTTTCAAACAGAAGCCTTAAGAAATATGGCATTTAGATGAGATTTAGATTTTATTGGGGTTATTAGACTAAAATATATTTCCTGATTACAACACAGACAATCTATTAAACATCAGTCCTTCTATATTCAAATGATGTAAAAGCAACTCCTTTCTCCTAAAACACCAAAGCAAAACATTACAGCATACTGTGAAATATCAGTATAAATATAGCAGACTGCACCGCTGTGCAATGACATTTCTGAAGACAGTTTAGTAATGCTTTTTCTATAGGAGAAGCCTTTTTGTATTTGTGCACCAAGAACTTTTCCCCTTTTAAGGGCCTGGAACTGCAGCAAGCAATTGCTCCTCCTGTTTTTTATACGCTGCAGTAGCACTGCCAGGCTAACATCGTGGAAAACCAACAGACCGGTTTATTGTTATGGTCATTTGTATGTCACATTATGTGCTGGGGGCGGATCTGAGTAAAAGCTTTTTCGATCCATCCTTGGAAGCAACCCTCAAGACAGGGGTTAGGAAGATGCTTGTTTAGCTAAGTGATGGCATGCTATTTAGTTTTGACAGTCTCCTGTGCAGCTGCTGTTGTGCCATATTAAACAACAGCGTATACTAACAAAGCCAATTTCCACTGCAAAGCCTGAAACTATCTTCTCATTTCCTAGCAAAATAGCAAAAAAGCTTTTAAATGCTGCTGAAGAAACAGGAAATTAAGCAGCTGTGATCAATGAGGTGGCACTGCAACAGGCTCCCATGGAGCGGCACAACTGAGCAACAACATTTTAAGAGAGGAAGAGAAAGAGGGTAAAGGCAGGGAGGGATTAGCCTTGCACAACACCACGCAGGCAGCGCAGGCGGGTCGCTTCCTCAGTGGCAGTGATCCTGATCGTTCTCATCTTCTGCGTAACCACAGGAGATTAATGCTCAGCCCAAGGGCATTGCACCAGCCAGGCAAAATAACCCTGCCTTTATAACTCATATTTCCAAATGTGTCAAATGCTACCTGAATACCTGAACAATTTAATGTGTAAAATATTTGTACAAAGGTACTACGCCACGTTAACCCAAGGAGGCTTTCACATACGCAGACTTTCCCTGACAAACCCCTACCCAGCAGGAATACTACCAGGTCGCCATTTGTATGCTTTTGACCGCTTCATCCACTGACAGACAACCAAAGTGATGGCCTCCTACTCAGACACCCTCAGCTCTGTGAAATGATTCAGTAAGCCCATTTTAATCGGATGAGAGCTAACGAGGAGGGCTTAGGCCAGCTGACGTGGTAGTCTCAGCACTGCACACTGGATATAGGAAAAGGGTGAGGGTAGTGCCAAGATGCTGAAGGGAGCGCCGGTTATAGTACCTGCAGCACAAGGCTCCAGACCTGCCTCTGCAGCTGCTCTCCAACCCGCCAGACCCACCGAACGCAAGTGGCTGACCAGAAGCAAGAAGTTCTTTGCCCAAAAAGAAAGGGGAGACTCTGCAAGCCCTACTGCCTTGAAGATGGCCTGTGGCCCACTTGGAAATGCTGCACAACAAAAGAAAAATTCATAACATTAAGAAGATTAATGCTTAAAAAAGCCTACCTGGATGCCACACTCAATGCACGTTCATGCAAGCAGAGGGGATTTGGGATAAGTTGGAAGCATGCGTGGGGAGGTTTGTTGGCGGGCAATGCACCGAGGCAAGGTCCATGCTTCCATATCTGCAGTCACTGCAGAGGACTGCAGCCGTATACAGATTTCAGTGTACCTGGAATACCCTGTGCTGAGGCAGGAGAATGAATTGTTTAAAACTATAACCAGGTGATGGCTCAAAATGTGCAGAGATTTTTTTTTTCCCCCTTTAAAATTGTCTCAAGGTCATATAAGGGTAAACAGTTACCAGAGGAAAAGGCAGTTCCCTAACCGCTGCCTTCCCCAAGCTGAGGAAGAGGATGGAGACAACCTGTTTAGCAAGGCCTGTGGTGACAGGACAAGGAGTAATGGTTTTAAACTAAAGGAGGGGAGATTTAGGCTAGATATAGGGAAGAAATTTTTTACAATGAGGGTGGTTAAGCACTGGAACAGGTTGCCCAGAGAGGTGGTGGAGGCCCCATCCCTGGAAACGTTCAAGGTCA
This sequence comes from Balaeniceps rex, assembly GCA_013401315.1. Classification (NCBI taxonomy): domain Eukaryota; kingdom Metazoa; phylum Chordata; class Aves; order Pelecaniformes; family Balaenicipitidae; genus Balaeniceps; species Balaeniceps rex. Next base: position 15,546 of record VYZW01007307.1, read on the forward strand.
GGTTGGACGGGGCTCTGAGCAACCCGATCTAGTTAAAGATGTCCCTGCTCACTGCAGGGGGATTGGACTAGATGACCTCTAAAGGTCCCTTCCAACCCAAAGCATTCTATGATTCTATGATTAGTTGGGAGGGAAGGAAACGCAAAGACTCAAAGTAAGATCAGTCCCAAGCCCTGAAATGACACCACTGCCTCTTTGCTGGCCGTCAGCCATGTGGAGTCATGTCATCACACTATGGGGGCGCCCGTACAGTGGATGCTAACCCTGCAATTAAGTAAAGATAAAGCACCTTATAGGGGAAAAGCCAAATGTTTACAAGTTTTCAGCAGTGCAGAGGTAACCAAAGACCTCTCCACTTGTAGGGCCACTGCTCAGGCACAGCCACGAGGGCTGGTCACCTCTCACATTTTACCTTAAAAGCAAATGAAGCATTGAGTGTTTTTAATCTAGGCCGGCCCAGTAAAAGCCTTGAAGCTGCTAAATAAGAAACTCAATTGTAGATGGTAAATTCGGAAGGTTCTTGAGTCAGGGAAGGAAATATCAGGCTGCATTAATTATTCCATCCATAACCTCTTCCACTGCTGTTCTACCAGTGAGCACATGCCCTCTAAACCTTCAACCGCTTATGCTGAATCAGCAGAAAGGTAATGAAAACCACCACCTCCAGACCACAGCTCTATAAGGAAGGCCAAAGCAACAACCTGCCTTGGCTTAAGCAAAGAGGTAAAAGGGCTGCAGGACATCTTTTTCATGGCATTACATTTCCTCGATACTGATCCCGCAGCACAAACAAGACCTCGGGGTGCAGGGGGGAGGAGCTGCAGAGGAACTAAGGCTCAGTGAGAAGGAAAAGGCAAAGAGGGATGCAGGAAGGGGAGAATTTTGGCTGGCTTCATGGGTTGTACAGCAGCAGAGCACAGATCATCTGTGTTGGGGAAGGAAGCAAAACTCAAAACCACCGATTCCCTTCACCACCACACCAGGCACACTGAAGACAGGAACTAAGTGTAAGTTAGCCCCCCATCTTGAAAGAGCCGCTTTCATCTTTTTTCTTGCACTTGAGTGAAACACAGCCTTTGTTGAGTTTAAATATTCTTGTAGTGTTTGCATCCCATATACAAATGGCAGTATCAGTCTTGGCTCTAAGGCCTGGAAGCAAAAATCTGACGGAAAGGGAGCCCTGCTACCCTCCCGCTATCCCCCTGGCCTCTCAGGGGCAGCTAGCGCCCTCTTACCCTGCATCGCCAGGGCAGGGGTGTAAAGAAGTTCTTGGCATCTCACCTGCACCGGTTGAGGTAAGGAACCTCGGTGTGCACATGTGCCACAGTAAAACATTTCCCAGTGGGTACCATGAGAGTCTCACACTGAGCACCATCTGACGGAAGAGATTTATGCTTGTTGAGAAAATCAGCTGCCAAACTTGATCACTGAAAACCTAAATTTTTTGTTTATTTTTCTATTCTATTTACAAGCTGCTGGATGTCTGCTGGTTTCCACATGCCCACCTTGGTAGAGCAGGAGATAAGCCGACCACCAAATCTAGCAAAACACTGAAATCTTCACTTTATTTCTTTGAAGTTACTAATACTCTCCCTCAAGCTCAATAGCAATTTAGCACTTGAACTCAATTTTCCTTCCCTGGCATATTCCAACACAGCAGTCCCCTCCACTTGAACTTTCAGCAGCCAAGCGTGTATTAGATGTCGTGCTGGCATTTGGCCACATAGGTTCCAGGAAGCACTATACTGCAGACAGCAAAAGCAATTCAGACTGTCAGGACTTCCATTAGAAATCCCCCCACCCCTCTTTTTTCTTTCTTCCCTCCCCAAGAATTCAGAATTCTGGCATCAGAAAAGAAAAACTCTGAGCGGAATCCAAGAGGAAATATGCTTTTTGAAAAATGCATGCTCTGCATTTTAGAAAGACAAACAAGAAGCTTCCTTGCCTTCAAGGGCAAAACCACTGTCGCCCTGCTCTCCTACTGCTTGGGCTCCCTGGCCGAGCAACAGCTTCCGTTGCCTGCAGGCAGCAACATGAGCTCACAAGGTGCTTTCTTCCTTGCTCGCCAGCTTGGCCCTTTCTCAGACCAAATAACGCTTTTTTACAGCATGCTGCTGCCTACAACCGAATATGCTAAACTACCCTTCAACTGTCATAACCTTTCACGTCACGCTCTGAGCATGAAAGAGCTCCAGCAGCCTCATGCCCCCTCCACGGCATCTTGCTTCTCCTTCTACGTTTTCTCCCTTCTCCGAGAAAAGTTCTGGCCGACCTCCTGCTTCCTCCTCAGCTTCCTCCTCCACTCCAACTCCCAAAAGCCTCCTTACCTTCCAGCAGCCAGGAGCATGCAGCCGCATGGCCCCACGCACCACAAGCCCACCCTGCGCAGCTGGATCCCACTTCGTACACCCCCACAAGCAGCTCCAGATCCTCCTCCCCTTCAGATGGTTCCCATCACACTCAGGCTATCTTCCTAATCACCCAGCCTCCGAAATGGAAATGATGACCAATAAGTATAACATGCTGAACTATTTCTTAGTTCAAGAGGTGTAAAACAAACTTCCAGCAGCAAAGATAGACTGTTACAGACACAGCTGGCTTCAAACTGGGTTTCGCCTCTTCATTTCAGAAAATGGTGGAGAAGTTTCCTTGCATTTGAGGATAAAGCTGCACTCCTGGAACTGAACTATTGCCCAGCTACTGCAGTAGTTTCTGATGGAGGAACCCCCCCAAGCTACCACAGCAGGGAACAGGAGAAGACATGAACAGTAATAGAAGGGAAAAAATAAGAAATCATGGAAAGGACAGAAGAATGAACGCAGGAGACCTTGTGAGATACCTGAAAAGAGTAAGTACCATGGAAGAGACTTCACTGCTTCGGACTGAGCAGGACAAGCACCAGGGGAAAAAATCAGCCTCCCAGAACAAAGCAGGGGTACAAGAAGACATGTTTGGCGGGAATAAAGTAGGGTGAAGTGCTAAGGAAACCTCAGCGCTGGGTGATGAGAGAATACTAAAGTAGAACCCTGGAAAGGAAGAAGCCGAGTCATCCCTTAGCAATGCTGGAGGAGAAACTGCTGGGCTGAGGGAGGGAAGCCCAAAACTGTACCATCCGGGCCCAAGCAGACAGACTGACAACGTGGCTGGGGGAACCTAATGCTCCTGGCCCACCTGCAGCGGCCTTTGAAGACACAAACCTCTGTTTTGTGTGACTGGATCTATATCTGTTAAAGGCTTAACTGCCAGCAGCCCAGCCTGCTAAGCCACACGACAGCAAAATGCAGCCATGCATCTACCTGACCAAACCAGAGACACCCCTCGGCACGCGGCTGGGACGCAGCTGGTCTCCTGACTGATGCAACCCAATTTTTACATGCTTTTTATTTTTTCATGCTTCTGTCACAAACCTGTTTAGTCAAGCCCCGTTTGAGCTAGGAGACAGTGGACTGTGAACAGAGAAAGCGGTGAGAAGGAAGTGACCCACAAGAGGCCTCCCAGATGAAGCCATCAATACTCTGGAAAGACATTGGAGAAGAGGAGCTACTTTATTCCCTTTCAGTAAACCTGCCTGGCAATGCAGCCCCGCTCCAGCACGGCAAAGCAGGAGTAACAGAAACTGAACTCCCAAATCAAGCTGCCTTCCTGACACGCCAGCACTGTTTCCCCTCTGCTGCCCCAAAGCCTTCCCAGGCACATGATGGTGTAGCTCCTCACAAGGAAACACAGGGGCCTGCTCAAGTTTTGCGGTTGAGATAATGTATACGCTGCTAATTTAGCTTCCGCCTCCTGGCACGTGGTCAGTGTGTCGCTGGCAGGTTGTGGCGCACCTGCAAGTCAGGCAGCTGCCGGCTGTGGGGAAGGGGCCGTGTCCGCCCAGCCACGATGCCGGGGGCCAGCTCTGCCCAGCTGTGCCCTCAGAGGTTAAAAATAAAAGCCAAGAACAAACTTCATACAGGAAACTGTGTCACAGACGGAAGCTGAACCTGGTTTAGGCTCTGTCCTAAGCTCCCCGCCCCCTCCTCTGAGGCCAGGTTATGTTTAGATTGTATTACTTAGGAGCAAAGTGAAGCACCCAAGCCCAAATAAGGCTTGTAAACACATATGCTGCTACCCTATATCCATACTAAGACATGTAAATAGGGGATTACCAATTACTTATTTCCTACAACTAGATGATTACTGTGAAAATTTACTTTGAATTGGTTCTTATCAGCTACTATATAATAGCAAGCTGCCTCTTCTAGCCTCTGCATTTCAAGTGATTCACAGACTGTAAAAATAGAATACTTTCCCCAAAAAGACATTCAAATGAAACTCTGCCTGGTCTTCTTGCTGCTGGGTAGTAATTATCTATTTAATTACACAGCTCTGTTCTTTGCACTCTCTATTGCAGACAAAAGATGCTTTTCCAGATGAAACGATCCTCAAACATCTCTAAAACCGGTCCACTGATTACTGTTTCTACAGCTCCAGAATGAAAGGCACTGCAGTCTGAAAAGAAGTGGTAGAAGGCCTTGCTCTATAACAAAGGAATTACAGGGGTTTAAACAAGAGCCATATTTTCTTCCTTTATGGCTTTGTGTTTCTAGTTTTCTGCCACAAAAGAAATCCCTCTATGGAGCAGATATGTGTATGACTCCTTCCCATTGACCTAAATTAGAGTTTCACATTTGTCCAAGGGCCATAAGAGAAGAGATGTTGCTTTCTGTTCTGTAATTTCACATTGGGCACAACCAATGTTGCTAGACTGAAAAGATATCCGGTGTCCATTATTGTTTTTTCATGAAGAATTCCAGGAATAAATTAACTTGTTGTATGTTTTTAATTATATTAAATCTCTACTGCAAAGATATAGAGATTTTAAATGAGATTAAGTCTGCAAGATCCTGAGTTCCTGTAGATGACTCTACCATGGGTACATCTCATATTTGAAAATGAGATGTTTGACATACTTGCCAATATTGGACTGATATAGGCTGATAAACAGAATGATTTTGTGAATTCTTCTCCTACACTTTTTAAAAAACCTAATTGTTCACATTTGAAAGAATGATCTTACACTTATGACAATTAAGGCAGGGTTGTACCTTGTTCTCTGGTCGGGGCATTAGTCTAGCTATCACAATCTCTGTGTGGATTAACCATGCTGACAACTGTCCTTCTTGAACAACTTGCTTAAGCGTTTTCCAAAACTCAGGAACAGAGAAAGCTGAAATTAACAGCTGTGATAAGTCATAAGGAAAATAATTTCAACTAAGTAAGCAGATGCTGTAATGCTACTGGCACAAAAGTAGCAGTGGACCCAATAAAATTAATCGTGAGAAAACTAGTTGCTAGCCACAAGACACCGGGCTGCAAATACTGGCAGACGTACTTCTCATAGCAACAGTTTCAGTAACGTGACCTTTCTATTACCCAGTTTCATGCTGTGTCATTTATCTGAATTATAAGAAAGGAAGTGCTTCTATCCTCAAGACAGCTCAAAAAGGACTGATCTGTCCCCTAACACATAAGAAATGCTTTGTTGACCATATTGTTCAATTCTTGAGGCCACGAGTCCCATTACAGGTACAGCTGGCTTGATAATAAAACATAAAACTGTCTTTGCACGTATTTTCTCACAAATACATGGTCTCCAGAGCAGTATTCTAAGATCCAAGAACCTACTTCCTGCTAATCTTGATGTTAGACTAGATATTTTGAGATGATATCAGAGTTGTAAGTAAAGTTATCTTTTCAACAGACCCAAGTCTGACATGCCAAACATCTACTTATGCTGCTAACAAAATCTCTCCCATACAGATACCCCTCCAACAGAAAAAAAGTAATGTCATCTCCTGAAAAACAGGTTTCATGGATTATTTCTGAAGTACAGGGTAAGAAAGCAAGGAGCTAAAACCTCCCCCTGGCTTAATCTGCACTGCAGAGCTGCTTCCTTGTCACACTGGTCCTGGCAAATTCTGTAAACCAGGAGTGACTTCAGCAAAACCTGTAATTTTTATCTAAAGGACATTCATCTGCTAATTGTATGCCATTATGTGAACAGAAGCATCTTGAGCCAACTTAGGGATCTAATTCTGTCCTAGAAGCACAAACCTTACATTGTGGGTGACATGAAATAAGCAGTACACTTTTACACCAAAGATGCATGAAGTGGAGGATGGTGAGAGCCACCGTGCTAGTGCTTCAGAAGCCAGCATCAGCCAGTCCCCGGCCCACACCGCTGGCTCTGGAGGGCTGCAGCAGCTAGCAAACTCAGTTTTTGCCTACTTCCCCATGTGTGTTCAGAATAAGATTAATTTGGGTCTCAACTAAGCAAATGAAACCAACCAGCTTCATAAAGGTTTGAACACGTATCGTCACACCACCTCTCTAGGTACGTGTTTGGCCACCTCAGAGGAGGTGCAGAGGGGAGAAGTTTGAGCAAACAAGTTAAAACTCCTGATTTTTGTTGCAACGAAACCATTTTATGAATTGACAACATCTGCTTAAGAGCACCACCAAGAGGGAAACAGGAGGTGGCCCTGCTCATTCCCTTCCTCCTTACAGGTCTCTGAGGGCTGCCAGAGGTAGGGCTGAAGACCACTCTCCTCCTCCGGATGACCACACACACACAGCACAGAAGAAGACCTGCGTATGAGACAAGTTCTCCCCACAGCTCGCTGGCGAGTACAGAAAGCCAAATACTTCTCTAACTAGGGCTGTCCAGTGTCGGTTTACTAACAGTCATTTAATCTCTGTAAAATCCATGGGTTTAAGCAGAAATACCAAGTCTCTAGAACCAATTCATGTTTTCAGGCAAAGCACAGCTGATACTTAGACAGTGAAAAGGTAAGCTCACTGGGCTGTGTAACTGCAGCTGAACAATAAGCTGGCTAAAAGAAGGGTTTATCATAAGGTATTGCTTGTCAAGCTCACAGCCTTGAAGGAGACTGCTTAGCATGAAACACTGGAGAACTGGGTGTGCGACTGCAGGCTGTTCTTATCCCAGGCGTGGTATTTGCTCTCACCACAGTCATGAAGCCTCTGAGACACTGACAGAACTGCCTTCAGTCCATGGAAAAATTACTAAAGTAGCAAGAAGGAGATAGACTGCCTTAACGTGAGTATTAACTTTTCTCTCTGCTGGTAACAAAGGAGAGAAGTTTTTGTTACTGAAAGAAATTCAAACAGAGGGAAAAAACTGAACAGTAAACAAAAGCAACACTGGTCCGTTCATTTTGGCACACATCAGGCTGCAATTCTGCTGCCAATGTCAATGTATTACATGCTGTGTAGCTATAAATTTCAGTTGTGTTTGAATAAACACCAGCATATAGAACTGCTTTGAGTCTGCCTAATGCAGTCTGTCTGTAGACAGGACAGAATCGCTACATTTCTTCATGGCCCCAAAATTAAAATCTTTAGTTGCTCTCCAAGTGCACGTACCTGCAATCCCTTGTAGCAGCCCACAGACATTAAAAATGCTTTTCTTCATAATACTCTGCACACACATAGTAAAGATAGAAACAAATGCCACGGCACAGAGAATCATGATTCCCACGGCTAGGAAAATAGCAGTTGCCTGCCAGAACCCACTGGCAATCTCACTGAAGTTTTCGGCGTAAGGACCACAAAGCGTGTCTCGTCTAGAAAGCTGCATGTGGGAGATTCTGGTGCAGCGCCCGTAGATGCCCAGCGTCGGATGGTAAGGCTCCTGCGACCCCCCCGTTCTGTTGTCCACATCCTCAGAGCTTGAAGGCTTTGCTTTCCCAATCAGCCAGTCTGCACTCATGAAAGCGATGAGCTCTGCGAAAGCCACCACAATACTCAGGAGAGTCCATAGCATCGACCGACACGTTACAATGACATGACACATATTGATGTCCAGTGCTTGTGATCAGTGCAGCTGACAGTCTTAAAATCCAGGCACAAGGGGGAAAAAATTAAATTAAGAAAGAAAAAAAGGACCGTAAGAAAATCACTGTGGCTGCTTTGCCTGCTCTTTCAGCTCTCTCACAAAGGCCAAGATGAATTTTCTCAGGAGAAGTAGTGCACAGCCCCAAGTTTTGCAAGCAGTGCAGTCATTTGTTCTCTCTGTTTAGTTCCTCCTTTTTTCTTTCTGGGATGCTGAGCTCTTAAGTATGCTTTTCTTTCTTAATATTCATACTGGCACATGATGCTGCAGGGTGGTGGGGGAGGCCGCAAGGACTGCCCACTGTTTGACATCACACACCTACAAGAAAAAAGAGACAACGCATCAGCAGTGAGAAAAAAGTCTTCCTTTCCACCCCCACAATGAGCCAAGATCTCGCACAGATCCACATCAACCTCAAAACCTCTAACAAGGGCCCATCAAACAGAGCCTGCTGGAAACCTCCCGGGTTTGTCGCAGGGGAGTGATTAATCTCCTGCTGCCTGGCCGTATTTACCGTATCTGCTCTGCCCCATCCCATTACGGGTGTTTGTCAAGCACTTTGCCAGCAAAGGTCTCAGTAACACCCAGCGGTTCCACCCACTCCTACCACCACACCCCCATCATCTTTGTCTGGTCGAAATTACCAAGGTTGCTGGCAGTTACCGAGCAAAATGTTCATACACGTTTAAGCAGTTTCACAGACGTGCAGCTCCTGCCTGCAGTTTGGGGAGGCAGCATGGCATGCCTTCAGGAAGGAAGCTGGGCACAGCTCCACATGCCATGGGCACCTGGGTGCAAGGGGCAATGAAGGAACCATGTGCCAACCTTCTGGCCTTCTGCTGACCACAGCTGAGCCAACCCTGGCCTTGAGAGCAGGTGAACAGGATTGCAGCTGGAGACAGCCCGCCCTGCGATGTGCTGACACAGCCCACCCCTTCGAAGCCTGGGTTTCGCAGGAGTGGTCCTTCCCCAGGTTCTGTAACCAGCTTTGCATCAGTGTTTCAGAAAAGCAGTCTGCCTGCAGGTATGTCACACACCTCATCTTGAACTGATGCCAACACCGACAGCCTCCAGTGACTTACGCCACTGTAAACAGGAACCTGTGGAAAAACACCCCAGTCGCTACCAAGTGGCCAAGAGCCCCGGTGAGAGGGGTTGCTGGTCAGCGTTGAGCTTCCTGACTCCTCCCAATTCCCCCCTTCCAGAGTCCTGTGTACGCTGGGACTACAGCAAAATGTTCCCCAGGGCTTTCCCCAAGCCTTTGTGCTGCCTTTCAACAGTAGCTGATGACATTCCCAGAGTTACTCTTCTCTTAGTACAAGAGGTAATCAGAGATCACTATACTTCCAACTCATATCCAAATATTGGCCTTAAAATAACAAACAGGTCATCACACAGGCCTCTGCACTTGAACTGAAACTGTGTCACTTGAAAGCAAGGGGGAAGCAGGAAATGCCCTCATGTTATCCCCTCTGTGATGAGAATGTAGCACTTCTAAGTTTTCCTCCCAAAAAACCAAAATACTGACATTGAACTGGAGGCAAGAGAGTCGAGAACCAGATCTGGACCACATTGCTGTGCTGCTGCCAAACATGAATGGGTCAGCAGATGCCAGAAAAACAGACATCCCCAACTTTTTTTTTAGCTTTGTCATGGGGTTGGTATTTAATTTCTTAGGAGTTTTGAACCTAGTGGTTGAATCCGAGTCCCACTGAATGCAAAACAAAACACACACCCACAACTTCAACACATTCAGAATTTCATCCAGCAATTTCTACTCCCTCCTATACCAGTCATAGTGAATCATCTGCAAGATTTTATCCGCATTACTCTTTCTCATCTAGATCTGCAGACTCCGCTGGTACTAGCAGATACATGGGCTTAAGCTGCTGTGCCAACAACTGAATTTTGTCTCCCGTAGTTCGATGTTACGGCATTGCCTTAAAAAAAGGCAAAACATATTCAGTTGTGCTTTTAGCATACTGAGATAACAGTTCAGCTCATTTTCCATTTTTTGGGGGAAAGCATGACGTTTTCAAGCTACCTGACATACTGATGACTTGAATACACTTGTGATAACAGAGAGCTGAAGTGTCAGCCTGCCACAGAAAGTTAATTCTCTCAGTATTTCCACTTTAAATAACAACTGGAATGTAGGAAATGTCCACTACAAACCTACATTCTTCTATGTCATCTGCACGATTAAAAAGAATTTAATAGAAAATGTCTTTATTTTTTAAGAGAAGCTCCAAAAAGCTCTAGAATCTGTATTTCTGTGCAAGCACCGCACCCATATGAACTCGTCTTTGTGATTCCAGGATTTTAATTGAGGTGCAAGGGACATGAGAGTTGAACACCCATTATAGCTGTTACTGCTTACTCTGTACCTGCTGAACATAAAATACTGGTTATTGAACACAGATAAGAACAAAGTTCATATTTACTTAAGTAGGTGGAAATTCCAGATGAACACTGGCAGCCATAAAAACATGGCACTGATAACAAACATGGGACGCTATATTAGAATCAGAAGAAAAGACAAAACCATGGGGTTCTTTTTTATTTGAAATGCAAGTGCAAGAATAAATTGCAGTAACATTTTAAAACACAGCATCTCCAGAAAAGTCACTGCATAAGCAAAATAGCCCATCTAAAGATGATATAGAGGTCCTGTCAAATCTCAGGACTTCACTGGAACATATACTTCCCCATTTTGCAACACAGGGAAACTTCACAGCACCTAAAGGTTAGTAAGTGTAATCAATAACTACAGTTCAACAGAATATACTTTGCTTTCCAAAGAAACCTTCACAATTCAGTGAAGGTAACATGTACTTTATTTTGGTACAAAACGTATCTCCAAAGCAACACACCCTTATTCACGGGAGAATTTCTGCATAAATTTATTCGTGCACTAGTGATGCCCTCAAATGGGAACGCCACTCACCTACAACTCATTTTTGTGAGCAGATGGACAGAAACACATGAAGTAGGATGGCAAGACCAGACAAGGGGCAAGGGCGACTCTCCTACAACTCCTTTTCATGCGCAGACAGACAGAAACATATAAAGTAACATGGCACATAGACCAGAGGAGGGGCAGGGGCATTTCTGCTTTGTGACGCTTAGCAAGGAAAGGTTGCAGATAAGTACTGGGGATAAGTTACAGTTCAGTCACACTTGTGTAGTTAACCTTTTCCTTCCAACACACTCCACCCTGAGTTTCCAAATGAACTTAACCAATCCTCATACAGCTCCAATCGCATGTTTGTGCCATACACTGAAGCCTTTCCAGACACAGACTGTGCTTCATGAAGCTTCCCTCCAGCATTCTGCTCAGCCCTTTTCTTCCATTTTTGCTCCACAAAAACTCAAGCTAAGCCCTTGTAAGACTGTAAACTGGCTGTTTATTGCTCCCCTCAGTCTCCCATCCCTCAACAATTTTTTTCCATGACAGAACTGTATGTTCTTCACAGCACACCACTCAATATCCACTTCTGACCGACCATCAAAGTATTTGCTTTGACAGCCCAAATTCAAAACATACAACAGTTCTTTAACCCCTTTAGTATTAACTCATTCAAAATAATTCTCGCTGAGGAAGCAGACTACAAAAAGTAGGCTCGCCTCTTAGTCATTTGGGCCTCCCCATGTTTTTACTATTGCATTCAATTGTACAGGAGTGGAAGGAGGCCATCCATGCTGGGCAAGTGGGTGCCCCAGGAGGGAAACAGCCCCACATGGCAAGCACCCGCGTGAGCTGCACACCACAGCAGCTCCCCAGTGCGAGGGTCTCGGCAGTGCCATACCACCACACCATACAACCCACTGTTCCTCAGCTGGACAGCACAGCTCTTGGGTGGGTAGAAACTATACCTTCAGACTCATTTACTCTGTTCCCTGAACCATGCACATGGTCAGGCTTTGCAATAAGTGAAGTCTAACACAGTGAAAAGATGTCAGTGAGAACATCAGATCCTCGCAGCATCCAGAGAGAATAAAACAGAGTTCTTGAATGCAAAAATCTTTTGGTTGTTTTAATCTAACAAAACAAGCCATCTTAAAATATCACTAAAAATTTCGTCCTCTTTAGATGCAATTTTGACAGCCAGATACTCTGCCTCACGTTACACTTTCACATCTCTAGCTAAGACTATCAACTGGTGCCTTTTACTACACAACATTGCTATATGCTAAGTAGCTGATGGTCTAGAGCACAAGTCCTGTGAGGAGCAGCTGAGGGAACTGGGGTTGTTTAACATGGAGAAAAGGAGGCTGAGGGGAGACCTTATCGCCCTCTACAAGTGCCTGAAAGGAGGCTGTAGCGAGGTGGGTGTTGGTCTCTTCTCCCAAGTAGCAAGCGACAGGACGAGAGGAAATGGCCTCAAGTTGTGCCAGGGGAGGTTTAGATTGGATATTAGGAAAAACTTCTTCACTGTCAGGGTTGTCAAGTATTGGAACAGGTTGCCCAGGGAAGTGGTTGAGTCACCATCCCTGGAGGTATTTATAAGACTTGTAAACGTGGTGCTGAGACGTAGTTTAGTGGTGGACTTGGCAGTGCTAGGTTAACGGTTGGAGTTGATGATCTTAAAGATCTTTTCCAACCTAAATGATTCTGTGATTCTATGTAAATAAATAACATCTATTTTTCTGAACTAGATAAATAAACACACTTGCCTCCATTTTGCTTACGCTGCCAAACCCAGAAAGTCAGAAGCTGATCCAGATTATAATATTTGAATTAAGGTTTTGATTTTAGAGATGTTGAGCTGCAGGGTTTTTCTTTGGCATAACAGGCAGATAGGAGGGAACAGCTGCAAAGTTCAAATCTGAGTCAATCACATACCACGGCTGTTTATTTTGAAAAGGTGTCCTACAAGCAACGTACAAGAGACCCACAAGTACCTTCCAGAACAATGTTATGGCCAGTCCTTCACGCTTCCCTTACGGTTTGACCGAAGATGAGGGCTCAGACTAAACCCTACAATTCAGCTGGTTCTGTCAGCTCAAGAGTGATAATAAATCATCTTTAGATAAGTGGCTTTTGGCTTGGCTTAAACAAACAGCTGAATGGAAGGCCACACAGACTGCTGAAACAGTCCCAATTTATATAATAAATCCAGGCACAATTAGACATTTTCTTCTAAAGCTTGCTGCAGTCCAAAGCACAACTCCGCGGAGGAGTTTCTAAACCTTCTTTACAATACACAAGCTTGAGCATCTCATAACCCAAAATGTGTAAATCTTGGAAGCCTGGGTTCTGCTTTCTCTGAAACATTGTTCATTAGCAGTTATAAACACTGTGAAAATGCTTTGAACTATGAGAGTGGAAGTGGCTCCTATTTATGTTGATGTTTGCAGAATCACTATTTAAAACAAACAGAAAGAGGCTCACACACTAAGACTCAATTACCTCAAGCTGACCCCCACCCACGTCGACATGAGCTCCCACTTTATGCAGCTTCCATCCCTAGGTGTTGCTGGACAAGCAAGACAGTCTTGTGAGCGCACCCTGCCTGGCAGAGTGAGGCAGCCACCAAAACATGGAGGCAGGAGGGACAACACTTAGACAATGTGGGATGAGCATTAGAGATTATTTATTTTCTGGGTGAGTGATAAATGTGGTAAATAAACTTCTCCTCCCACTTGGTCCCCTCACAGGAGGTGCATTCTTCCACGAGCTGCTGCCCAGGAGGAGAGGGCAGGCTCCTGCTGACTTCTACTCGGTCTTCAAAGTAGTGGACCAGACACCAAGCAGCATTTCTCAGGAGATACCACCATGAACACCAACCCAACTTGCTAAAGGTGCATCTCTGCATTTCTATCCTCACACACTTATAGGTGACTTGCAAATGTAAGAAAAGGTACATTCATTACTTTTCCCTGTCACAAGAGAACAGGGACAAGGATTAGTACTTAAGAAAAGACAAGTTGTCCCAAAAGGTTTGAAGTAAACTTTCTCTGCAGACCACGAGGAGCTCGTGCTGGCACTGCTTTCTGGTAAGCAGTGCATACTCACCACGGGAACAACCTGGACCAAGAAGAAGGAAGGACACTTGGATACGTCAGTGTGTCTTTGTTTTGTTTTTTTAAGTGCAACACATTTCAAAGTCAACAAAAATATTCAGGGTCAGACAACAAAACAGGAGAAGGTGCTTTAAAGTTGAAGTGGTCACACAGCTTCAGCCAAACAGCGGAGAATGAGCAAAGGATTCCCTCCCGCTCCATCCACCTTCGTATTTTCATCAAATGATTGCCTACTAAAACAGCATTCCAGAGCAGAGCTTTTTACTTGAAGAACGGAAAGCAAAGCTTTGATTAGTAGTCACTTGTGAATTAAAGAAGGAGAGCAAACATTTGCATATCTCATAAATATTTAACTGTTATAAACCTGCACAGGCATATTAATGAGTGCATTATTGTGACAGGCTGTTGAAAACATGCCATACTCTGTTCACAGACAGATGCATTTCACTGGTAATAGAAGGAATGTAGACTTACAATGCATCATGTCTTGATCCTGTTGGCACAATGTAAGATGTGAAATATAACTAAAATATTTTGCAAAATGGTTAAAACTCACTGAAGTATCCTAATCAATTCCCTATTTCCTTGCCTTTCATTTAATTATGCCCCGTTTACTTCAGCCTTTTCCTACCAAAGGCAGAGCTTATAGATGTAAAATCTTAAATTAAATTAAACTATCCCTCATGTGCCCAAATTCTATGTATGCCAACAGGTAAAAAAAAAAAAACAACCAAAACCCAAAATGCTGACAGTGACTGTTGTTCTCCTGAGGCAGTGCGAGACTGTTATTCCATCCCATCTTGTAAGTGGGCTTCTTCCTATCATGGTATGGAAAATGCCATCTAATCACACATGGATTTGTTTCTAGAATACATCACTGTAAAAGAAATGAATATAAAACTTATTTCCTACTTTAAAAAAAAGCAGTTGAAATGTACTGTTCTCTTTCTGACCTCATTAAAAGCCATGGCAAAACTCCCACTGACTTTAATGGGGCCAATACATCACTGAAAAATCACTAGAAGAATGAGAGTTTCCAAATTTTCAGACAAACTGCAGGGGAGGTTTAAACACAGGATTCATTTCCCTCTTCCCTCATCCAGACAAAACTTTGCTCATTGCCCCCCCACTAAGAGGAGATCAAGCTAACTCGGATTTCCAGCATCTCCTCTGAACCACAAATTCTCAAGCAGGAGATTTGTTCCATTGCTCTGTATTTATTGACTTACAAAATTCCTTAAACCTACAGCCATTATGTTGTGTTTTGAAAACTTACTCAAGATCTTTTGCAATTCCAAAATTTATTAAAACCTAAAAGCCTAAGAAAAGCTAATGTGTAGTATTTCTATTGTTGTTATCTCAAGAGAAAATTACACATCACATCAAAAATCATCACTAAGGGAGCTATCTTGGCTACAATTAGTGATAGCCTAACTGCTCAGGAATTTACCAACCGGGAGTGGAATCGTGAGTTTTCTTTCCTACTTTGATTCCTCACTAGCTCACTAAAGTCTTAATCTTCAAGAGTCTTATCTGAAGCCCCCTTTCTTGGTTACCTACAATATCACATCTATCAAGCGGACTCAAATATTCATTGTGTTGCACTTCT
>VYZW01007307.1:31216-49700 GCA_013401315.1 Balaeniceps rex
GCAACGACTCTTTAGGAAGGAACAGTCTCTCAAACTGAGGGGAAGAGGAGCTGTTTTGGACAAAGAAACTTAAGGCGGTGGCACCTATTGGAGGTGCCTGTTGAAGTTAGGCCAACATGGGACACCATACTGGGCCCCTCATTTGCCTTTAGGCAAAGCAGACACCCCTACAAACAGCCTTGGTTCTTTGTATGAAGGAAACATGGCTTCAGTTCATTCTCAAAAGGAAGCTGTTGTTGTATCTCCTTTCAGAGTTCTGGCTGCGTTAGCAGAGCGACCACAAAGGTTATGGATCTCCAGCCTGTCTGAACAGCCCAGGGTGGGTCATTCTTCTGCTGAGACAAGACCTATGGCTGTAGACCCGAGGACTGCCCTTTGCGAGCAGGAAGGACCCAGAGGTGTTTGCACTCTTACTCACTGCATATGCCTGTAAAGAATCTTCTACGTCAGTCCCTCCAGAAAACCATCAGTTAGCAAGTCACCTCACAGGTAGTGAATGTTCCCAAGCTTCATGATGCATAACGTTCCCACAGCATGGAAAGGATGCACTTTCGGCAGAACAGGATGCACTTTGTATCCAGGCCATACAGCTCAAGCAAACTACCTAGCTACGATATGAGTGACAGATGAGATGGAGAACCTATCATGTTTCAAAATGTATGTATTCATTTATGTTCCTCTTAATTCAAACAAAGTGAAACATCCTTCAAAAACAATCAATACAGATGAGGAGCTCGGCACAGTAGCGCATACAAACTTGTGTTTATGACAGGAAGACCTTTATTGACCAAACACTGACTTTTCATTGTACTGGAGCTGAGGAGAACCAGTAGTGACTCAAGGTAACTGAAAAGGGTCGTGATGGATCAGAGCTGCCGTGTTTTCATACTGGAAAGGCGTGCAGACATCTGAAATATCCCGGCACCACATGCAACAGTAAACTTGAAAAAAGTGCATGAAAATCCTTTTATCTGGTCTGGAAAAAGGCAATGTACTCAGAGAAACACAGACATATGATATCTCTGGGAACATCTACTGAACGTGAGCTTTAACCATTATTAATGGCTAACCATTTAACCATGGCCGACAGAGAAGACCTGAAATGAGATGTTTCTGATACTGCATATTTCATTAATTAATAATTACAGGAATGCTGTGTTCAGTTGGGATCTCTAAACTTTAAAATGGAAGCTCACTGCAAAGAGCTTGGAAAAATCTAGACTAATAATTCTGGAAACCCATTTTAGAGCAAGAAACAAAAAGAAACAAATGATTTATTTTAGCAACGTGATTAAATTCTAAAGCCAAGATTGGACATACTTCTACAAGCTGAGCCATGTACAAAATTCTGGCTTGTTTTATGCATTTTGACTTGCTAGACTAGGTATTGATAACAGTCCTTTTCTGCCCTTAAAATGCATACGACTGTGAAAATGAATAAGTAATAAAAAATTTTAGAAACTGCAAAAGGCTAGAGGGAAAAAACATCTGCACCTTTCTCAGCTTCACTTTCTCTGAAAACGCTCTATCGTCTCACTGCTGCTGATGTCCTGTGGTTTGTGTCACAGCAACACTTAATGGAGCAAACTAAAACTGGACCTGTGTGGGGATATGCATATAGGTCAGGTAGTGCTACACCTTCCTGCCATCTAGATACATAGGAAAAATGAAAGGAACAAGGCATTATTAACCATCCCAGTTTTCCAGATGAGATTTTTTTCAGTCATATAACAAAGTCGGAAGGAACACTGGGAACTGAACCTGAATGCTGCCATTACAAACCCTAAAACTTTGGGGGTTTGATATACTCCTCAGTGTCATGCACTGTGCCAACCACTTTTCTTGTCATCCTTCAAACACAAACCTCAGCTATTTCTCTGTCACTTTGAATCTCCAGCCATGACACGCTGCCTGCAAAGGTACTCCTCCACCAAGTATGACCATGGACAAATGATACCAAATGAAATTATCATATCACCACCACCAGTAACTTTGATTTTCCTGGTCACTGAGAAACAGTTTTGTTATTAAACTGTAATTTGTTTCAGTTGAAATAGATAATTCCCATAGCAACATGCCACAACAGCTTGTCCACTGTATCAGGAAATACAAATTCACCTGCAAAGAAACAAACTTACCTGTATGACTAACCTTCTCTACTTGTACTTAAGAGAAGAACATAACTTCAGTCATAACACCTATAGGGGATGATTCCACCCACATGCATAACATTGAAGAGAACAAAGCTATAGGACAATAGCAGGTACTCAACAGGTCCCACAAGGTTATATGGAGTAGACTTACTTCAGGACAGCAGCCTTTTTATGCATTGGGTTTGTTTCTTTTTAAAGCTTTCACTGACATTAATCCTTTTGAAAGCAAATGCAGTCTACAAACTAGTGTAAATGTAGCATGCGATTATACTATTGCCAAAAGGTGCAAAGTTCTTGATTATGTCTCCCCCTTGGGAAATCCAAACAAATCAAAACGAAACCTGCATATCTGAAGATCTCCCAATGTCTAGGTAGACATCTATTACTAAGAAAAAGTCCCTGCATACTACCAGCTTGAAGAAAATCTGTCTGCTCTGTAAGTTTCAAACATTTAATTGGATTCTGAAAATTACCTTTAAATATAAGATTACCTATTAGATCTCCTTGTTGCACTTCAAGCTCTATATAAATATAGAACTTTGGTGCAAAATTAAAAGCACAACGTACGTACACAGTACAAGGAACAGTTTCATTAACTGTCCATCATGCAACTTGCTGTTTCAAAACAATTCCAAACAGTGCACTGCACTTTGTAAATTGATAATGGCAATTATTAACATGAGTTGGTTGTTTAAAATACATGGTTGCAAACTATAAATGTTATCTTCCATTTCCTAATAAATGCCCTCCTAGAAAACCAACTCATTTCATTAGGGACAAAATTAAGCACATCTGAATAAATCATTAACAGCATTTATAAAATGGAAAGAAAATATGGTCATGCAGACCAGACATTTATTTAAACATTTGTCAGAATTTTACTCAGAATCTTATCTCATGAATCCACAAAGGTCTTTCAGTGTCACAGCTTAAGCTGTGCACAGTGCCATCATTTGCATATATTCCTGTTCACAGTATTTTCCTCAAACACATATCTCAGTTATGTTCTGGAACAAACTTCCTAGTTCATGTAGCTGCACATTTATCTCTATCTCAGGTGGACAGAACATGCTCTTCTGCCTGTCTCTGTCTATTTGGTTGTTAAGACCATAGAATTAATAGTTCAGATAAAGCAATCCAATAATCAAAACCATTTGAGCCTAAAATGGAATGTACTGAGCAAACCAGTATTTTCTCTGTTTTTTTTCTTTTTCAAGATGCTTAGCCCTCGGTTCTCTCACTGTTGAGTAATAAAGTTACGAGATTGGTCCAAAGCATCAAGGGAGAGAAAAGACAGAAAAAACGAAAATAGACTACCTAAACGTGGAGAGGACAAAAACATACGGGTAGAGAGCAAAAGGCCAATGGTGTAATCTCTGCAGCTAGCTTCCTTTGCCGAGCAGGGTTTTGTTTTGTTTTTAATGAAGCATTGGTTAATGTACTGAAATGCTTTCCAATGACTGCTACCCATTACTAAGCTTCAGATCTCTGATAATGCATAAAATCTTGCTATTTGATACAGTTAAAGTTTTATCTTGTATATATATAGTACAAAAAGCTTGGAAACATTCTCTCCTTACAAAATAACTTCCCATTCTTTCTGCATAAAAATTGAATCAGGAGATTTATCTGTTTTTCATTATAGCAGAGAAAAGATTAGGAGACACCAGAGTTCTTATTTTATTTAGAGTTAACCAGTAAAAATACCTATATAAAAAATTGAACTTCAAAAATTATCATCGTCTCAAAGCATTAAGAAAAAAAAAATCTGTTACAGAGTCATCAATCCACTGAATATATCAAAATGGAAACAAAGCAGCTTGCATGCACATCCAGTACCTTGCCAGTCTCCAAGCACTGTTGGATGGGTAGTGTCTGCAACACACACAGGAGATCATCAATTTGGCACCTATTGCGCGAAAATGGCACAGCAGGCTCCCCTTTCTTATCTACATGACAGGGAATACAATTCTACATGAAATTGGACATAAAATTAATTCATCCGTGTTCAGTGAATGCCATCTTTAAAAAAAGTAAGGGGTTATTTCTTTTGGAGTATTGTTTTTCTTTTAAACTTTAATTCATTGTCTACAATAAGAGTTGACAGATAAGATTGGTGTTTTGCATAGGATAAATTCCAAAGATACACTGGTTGGTGTACACTACACTTTCTGCACTAGGATAAAACAGAGCTTTCCAAGTTAAAAAGCAAAACACAAACAGGTTGAACCGACCATTTGAGTCCTTGCTCCTGGAATCACTTTTGTCTGTGTATTCTCTGAGCTGTCAAGATGGCACACGAGTAACAGAGTAGAAGCTGTCAAAGGTTTTTGGTGGGTGGAGCCTGGTCCATTTGCAGCACAGCCAGAACACGCCAAAAGATTTAACTGGACTGACTCATCATTTGGATAATGATCTCATCTGAATTGAAGCTGTGAAAATACCAAGTGACTTGAGATGACATAATTGCTGTTGCAAAATCTATATTCTTCTGTAGCTCTCCTAGAAAGAGGGCTTTGTTAGAAGACAGAGATAAGAGACTTTTAAAGCAGATGCTCCTGGGGACGTGCCCAGAGGCCAGTTGGTACACATGTGCAGCTAGGTCAGAGCTGCCGGCAGTGCTGCGGCAGCCTCTTGGCAGCAGGCTGTCCTCTCCCAGCTGCAATTCGTGCCCTGTGCCCTTACTGGTTCTGCCCTTGTAGGGCCGAGATCCACCTTGATTGCTCACCTTCGTATCTGGAAAAACTTACCACGTACCAGGCTTTGGTAGTGGAGCTGTTGCCACTGGCTTCATTGAGGGTGGCATCTGCACTGCTGGTGATGCCTGCTTTTGTATTGAGCCGTTTTACAGTAATATTTCAAGATGCTGCCTGAGCAGCTCCAGATAGAGCACTAAAAACCACAGCCTATCTTTTACAAAAATTCACAGGCTTATCTTTTCTGGACTGGAAGAGACCTACAGATTGCTGCAGGAGACGAACAGCAGTTGTGCTCCTCCGTGTTCAAGGTGTGTGTCGCCAACTACAAGAACACTCACATTTGTTTACTGCACGTTTTTCCCAAGAAAGGGAAGAACTACTTCGTTCCTTTTTCACTACAATCAAAATCTGCTACTCTATTCAAGGAAGGGAATATAAAAGGCAGAAGATATTAGATGGACGAGCCATTCTTGTTCTTCCTCAGTATGGTGCTGCTAAACAGTTATTTCTGAACAGTTTCAAAACCAAGCTTAGGGTAATTCCTGCCTTCTAAGCAATTTTCGTATTTGCTTATCATGATCATAAGGGCATCATGACTCTGCAGTGTGAGGTAAGACTTCCATGAGTCCTAGCAGCTGTATTGAACTCTTGAATGCTTTTTCAAAATAGATAGTTACACAAGAACATCATCAGTATTCATTTCAGGGAGGTTAACATAAAATTATCAGAAAAACTCTAAAGTATTTTGAAGAGTTTGAGAAGAGTCTGTTTACCTAGGACATGACCAATATCTTGTCTACCAACTGCAGGTTGAAATAAGAAACTGCAGGAACTGTGCAGAAACGTAGCTGCGCAGCAGCACTGCACTCAGTTGCCATATGCTGGAGCTAAATACAGCTTGCAGCACATGCGCAGCCCTGATTCCTTTTGTTATTCCACAGACACTGTCCTGTGCGCATGAGGGCTTAAAAGCAGTTGAAACTGCAATGAAATATGCTGCAAGAAGAACAAGAATGCATATAGCTCCTTTCCCCAAATGTGGAAAAACTTTTGTGTACCAGATTTTTGTTTCTTTATGAGCTGTTACAATAAGATTGTACAAAAAGGTACTTGGCAAGTTGGTTGGTTTGTAGAAAAAACCAAACAAACGTGACAGGTTAGGTTAGATTAGACATGTGTGTCTGAAATGTAAAACCAACATGCTGGTCACAGTTACACCTAGTAAAACAATCCTCTCCCTTGTTTTCAAAACTGTATTTATGTTTAAGGATTTTTTTTTTTTTACAGGAAGCTGTAAGAAGAAACAATAAGGAGAAAATACTTAAACCACAAGCAAATGAAAGCAAGAGATAAGGTGAAATACTAAAAATAAATCTGGAGCAGTTGCGAGTTGGTGAGGAAGGAAAGTAGCAGTGAAACATCCATGACTTTATGCAAATATGGTTAAAAAGAACATAAAGAAATAGGAATCAGCTGGTGAGAGGAAGAGCATGGTGAACAAAGCACACTATGGGTATGCAAACAGAGGCTGTTACAATAACCTGCACAGGAAAGCTGCATGCATAAGAGAAGGTCAATGCACTACTACTATACTCAATGAGAGTGTGCTAAAATATGTAGAGGAACAGTAGAAATGATGGACATTCAGTTGCACCTGTGTGGAGACTGATGCACTTGTTCATGCTCGAAGAGCCTTGCTGCTGAAGGCCGACTCAGAAAGCCTGTGCCATTCTCAAAGGAAACCCAGCAGGGCAACTCAGCAGCACCACCGCTTCTTGACAACACTGGAGAAAAATAAGCTCTGCCTGACCTGGGGCAGGTTTGACACAAGAAGGTGTCCTCGCTCCAGGTCCTCTGAGCTGCAGACATTTTATTTTTATATAAATATATTTCATTTATTTAAATATATTTTTATTTATTTTTACCAGTACAAAAAAAATGACATAACCAGAAGTCTTATAAAACAAAGGTTAAATGATGACCTAGGAATTTATAGAAGCTGTAGAAGAATGGCAGATAATTGAAATGCGTGCAAAAGAATGGTCAGTGATGGCTTAACCTTTGAAACTCTCGGGGAATTTGTAAAAAGAAGTTTAATACAGAAGATTGGAATTTATCAAACATAGCAGTAACCTTTCAACATTGAAGAATGTAGTGCTGGGGGGGGCATACCAACCCAGCCTCAACTAAGACCAAGAAACAGGACACCTATGAACTCTTGTAAGCAAGTCCCTTAAACCCATGAAGAACATGAGATTATGGAAATAAGTCTAACCTTTCCATGGTGTGCTCCTTTAGAACGACAGGCTAAAATCCAAAGCTTAAACTATTATTTCTTTGGGAGGAAAAGATCAAGAAGGGTCTTGGGACAAGCAGGCAGCTATCCCTCCATGCAATTTAAACTATATTTTGTCTCCTGAAAATACTAGGAAGACCTGCACAGAAGAATGCTGCTGAAGCCAACTTTAGTTAGGCTAAAACTGGATACATCCCTTTATCAGACCCCAAACAACCCAGTTTCCTAAGGGTAGGCTACCATTGAAACTCTTACAACTGAGGGAGCAAAGCATTCAAGAGTTCAATACAGCCGCTAAGATTCATAGAAGTTTTACATCACACTGCAGAGTCATGCCCTTATGATCATGATGAACAAATACGAATACTGCTTAGAAGGCAGGAATTATCCTAAGCTTGGTTTTGAAACCATTCAAAAATAACTGTTTTGCAGAACCAAACTGAGAAAAACAAGGATGACTTGTCCATTGTTTTCTTCTGCTTTCTGAGGCAGCAGAGAAAAAAGCATTCGTTTACATTTGTTGGTGCTGTTCTTATGTGGTAGTTAATCACTTAAGAACAAGCAATGCCTTTGTAAGACAAATGAGGCATGGAAACAATTAACACAGAAAATTTTTTTTTGCCTTTTTTCCCTCCCTGCCTTGGTAGACATAAGCTGTATTTGCATCTATAGTGAAAACCAGGGGATATTGCAACACTTCCATTACTGCACCTTTCTTAAAAGCACCTATGCCGATTTAAAAAATATACTATAAAATCAGTTGATTAACTAAGGTAGCATATAAAGAACACATCTTTTTAAAATTTATATTTAACTTGATAAAATTAAGCATTAGCATAAAGCAGATTTTTAAGTCTGACAATACTACTACACATACATCTAAATTAATTCGAAGTCATGCTCCACCACAGTATCTCAGGGCGGTAAGTGTTATTCCAATACTGATAAACTGTTATGCATGTTGTCAAACAGATGCAGTGTAAAAAACAGAGAGAGAGAAAACAGAGAACACACCCCACCCACTTTTTTCCCCCAGCCATGAAAGCAAGGAACTGAAGCCCATTTGATTCCAACAACAAAATCCAGGCAATGCTCACTGCGGAGGAGTGATGGGGATGTGTGTTTTGTTTTGGTTTATTTTATTTTGAAAAGATTTGATAGATATATTCTGCAGTAACTTGTTATGCGTAATATTATTTAGCTCCTAGCTAAAATAAAATTGTGGTTTAAAGCACAAAACAAATACAGACTATGACACTGATCTTTCAGCTGGTAAAATGCTTTCATGTACCCACTAGAATATTAAGACACAAATCCCTTTGGTTAGTGACATTGTTTGAATTTGGTTCCCAGAAGAAACTAATACACAACATCAACGCTGTAGATACATCAGACTTCTCAACTACAGCTAAACTTTTGAAACGGTAAATATGTTTTCAGAGATTTTTTTTTCCCCTGAGCAGAAAGATTTCATAGGATATACTTAGAAATGCTCAGTATCATTTAAAAATTATAACTTCATGGCCAAAAGGTTATGAACTCATCGTTTCCATAAGGCTTGCCTTGCTATTCGATCACAGGAATACAAGCTTCTTTTGAGCATTAACATCCATCTACAACTGTGATCTTAGAAACAAAACAACAAACTGACTCAGTTACTATGTTTTCACTTAGATCGGCTGGTATTCAGGAAGTGAGACTCTGATTACTAATCATCTGAGAGAGCCCTTGAAATGATGAGTGACCTTTTAAAAGTTCAGAAGAATAAACATGTATCATGAAATCACTGGGAAACAGCTTCTTAAAGAAAACAGGTAATGGAGAAACTTAGTTGAGGGTGAATGTATCACTGTATGTCTGTCACATCCTGACTTTAATGTTTTGAACACGACAAGGCTGAGTGCCAGCCCGCTCCAAAAAACAGGGATACTTGTTTTTCCTCTTCACAATTAAATCCAATGCTTACATTATATTCACATTGCCCATATATGCTGTAACACTGGAAGACTACCTATGTCAAAAAATTCTTGTGCCGTATTGCAATACTGNGAGAAAACAGAGAACACACCCCACCCACTTTTTTCCCCCAGCCATGAAAGCAAGGAACTGAAGCCCATTTGATTCCAACAACAAAATCCAGGCAATGCTCACTGCGGAGGAGTGATGGGGATGTGTGTTTTGTTTTGGTTTATTTTATTTTGAAAAGATTTGATAGATATATTCTGCAGTAACTTGTTATGCGTAATATTATTTAGCTCCTAGCTAAAATAAAATTGTGGTTTAAAGCACAAAACAAATACAGACTATGACACTGATCTTTCAGCTGGTAAAATGCTTTCATGTACCCACTAGAATATTAAGACACAAATCCCTTTGGTTAGTGACATTGTTTGAATTTGGTTCCCAGAAGAAACTAATACACAACATCAACGCTGTAGATACATCAGACTTCTCAACTACAGCTAAACTTTTGAAACGGTAAATATGTTTTCAGAGATTTTTTTTTCCCCTGAGCAGAAAGATTTCATAGGATATACTTAGAAATGCTCAGTATCATTTAAAAATTATAACTTCATGGCCAAAAGGTTATGAACTCATCGTTTCCATAAGGCTTGCCTTGCTATTCGATCACAGGAATACAAGCTTCTTTTGAGCATTAACATCCATCTACAACTGTGATCTTAGAAACAAAACAACAAACTGACTCAGTTACTATGTTTTCACTTAGATCGGCTGGTATTCAGGAAGTGAGACTCTGATTACTAATCATCTGAGAGAGCCCTTGAAATGATGAGTGACCTTTTAAAAGTTCAGAAGAATAAACATGTATCATGAAATCACTGGGAAACAGCTTCTTAAAGAAAACAGGTAATGGAGAAACTTAGTTGAGGGTGAATGTATCACTGTATGTCTGTCACATCCTGACTTTAATGTTTTGAACACGACAAGGCTGAGTGCCAGCCCGCTCCAAAAAACAGGGATACTTGTTTTTCCTCTTCACAATTAAATCCAATGCTTACATTATATTCACATTGCCCATATATGCTGTAACACTGGAAGACTACCTATGTCAAAAAATTCTTGTGCCGTATTGCAATACTGTGAGCTGAGACAGTGGTTTACACTAAGTCCACCAAACAGCTATCAGAAGGCACAAACAATTAGGGGCTTTCCAAGACTGCATTTCAAAGAAACAGATGCATCTGAAAAGACAATGAAAAAAACACAGTAAGCTAAAACTGATTAAATCAAAGGTAGCCCTTACGACCTCTCACTGTAAGCCAGACATGATCTAAAGTAGAGGAATTCAAGAGGCTTCTCATTGAAATAAAAGTCAGTAATTGGACCTGCCTATAGCAATTACATATCATAAACACAATGAACTTGAAGCCTTGGTACATATCAAGGACTATGAATTAACTGGCACCAGTGAGATTGAATGAGGAGAAGTGCAATAACGGAATGCACTGATGCATTTTGGAACAGCTTTGCTGCTTTCTCAGCCAGAAATAGGACATGAGAAGGAGCTGATCTTTTGCTGTATCTCAAGAATGTATGTATTTGCTCAGATGCCCAGAAAATTGCAGACAGACAGGTCTGGAATGTTTATGGTAAAGGAAAAAAAAATGGGGGGGACACGGGGGACATGGGGACTAGAATGAGCCCTACTTCAAAATTGTCCCATTCTCCCCTTCTCAGTCAGAAGGAGATGATGAATGAAGTTTTGGTTTTGTTTTTCAAAAATAATTGAAGCATCCAGGAATCTGGACATAGCGGTAACACAGAACACTACTCAGTTATTTCTTGAAAGTACAACATAAAATAGCATGAAATCAAAAAAAGACAACACTCAATAAAGGCAAGTAGCAAGAAATATAAATCAAGTCTATAAATACAGAGTGAAGAGCAGCTAGCAGTACTACAGAAAAGGATCCGACTGTAAAATGGGTCGCAACTGAGTAGGAGTCAAAAGTATGACAAGATGACAAAAGCAAAACTGAAAACTTCTAATTCAAGGATGTGTCAGTACTCTTACCAGGAGACAGAAGGAAGTGATTCCACGCACTTTCAATGTATCCAGCTTTTTGCTTTACACTTAGAAAAAGATGTAGATAAGACAAGAAAGACCAGAAGACAGCAACAAGAATGGCCAGAGATCTTAAAAATGTGACATATGAGGGAAGATCCAAGGAGCCTTAGTTCATATGAAAGAGTAGATGGTATTAACTGAGGTAAGTAATACAACTAGGATCCTAGAAACAGCGTTCACAAACAGTGCATAAGCCCTTAATAGATGGATGTTTTATCCAACAAACAATTTTGTCCTTAAATATGAGACACAAGATAATTAGGATACTTGTAAAAACAACTGCACTGCTGGATAGAGCCATAAGAAAACAGAATGGAACAGAAAAAAATTTGGGATTAACGTTCAAAAATCTGTATACAGACTTTCTCTACCCTTCTCCCAGTTTCAAGTTTCAGCAAGAGCTACGAAAGCAGCTGTGGCTGGGCTAAGCTCGCATGGCTGGACAGAAGTGCGGCAAGAATTTCAGAATGATTTGAAAAGAGCTTTCTTTTGCGGTGCAATCAGTCAGACTTGAGATTCATGCCCTTCACATGGCCAGCCTATAAAATACAGGACAATAAATTAACCAAATCAAAACAGGATGTCCAGGGCTGTCGCTGTGTTTCTAGAACACCTCCTCTGGGATGCAGATGCAAGACACCCAAGGGGTTTTGCAGTAACTTCCACCCCAGGTGATGCACCCACTCAAAACAGTCCAGAACTAATATAAAACTGAATCCCATAACACAGTCTGCTGCTTGGCTTCCTGGAGACGTTAGCAGCGTGCTGCAGGAACCCACAAGAAAAGCTTTGTACACCATCACAACCCAAGGATATTCTTCCTGAAGCTTTAGTCACGCTAACACAGAGCTTCTCCACATTTCACTTGGTAATAGCTAAGGCTGCATAAAGTAACTACGTAAGTGTTACAAAAAGTTCAACTAACACAGTTGTTTGTTGGAGAATTTCAAGTTGGGTAAGGGCTTCCCCTTAAGAAACAGGGAATGAAAGTTGTTGCAGTTCAGCCTAAAACTCCAGCACAGGTTTCCTTTATCCAGCAAAATGTATGTTCTGCCTTAGTACAGAGATTGTTCAACACTTTCCACTCTTAAAACACATTTTCATTGCTTACAACTTTGCTAAAATAGCAGTTTGGGCTGAAACTTTCCACACCAGATGCCTGCCTGAGGCTGAATTTTCTTGCACAAGTTTCAGCCAAATGGTTCAGATGTTTTAGAAAATGAAGCTACATTTTTCAGCATTAAAAGCTTCTGGTGACCTTTTCTTCAAGAAGGAAAGACATTCCTGGCAGATTTCAAATGCCTGTTAGCTTGATAGAGAAGTAAGATTTGTAATAGGGGATAAAACCTTTTATTCTGTTAGCTGGTATGTGACATTGAGGGGTGCACATCTATCCTGATCTGACAGTTGTAAGCCTTTCCTAAGGTTTATCTAGTGACTCAAACCTCCACAGACTGTACCCTCACTTAGCACACCTTTCCCTCAAGCTGGAGTCCTGACCAGAACACCAGAGTAGAGTCACCATCCCCAGAAGACAACATGTGATTTCAATCAGCTGTGCACCATGACAGACCAGAGCTGGAATCAGAGCTGAAGACAGGGCATGCTTTCCTCTCTCCTGCCAGTGACTGAGCTATGCAGAGAGCCAGGTTCAGGGGATGGTTTGGAAAACAGTGAAAGAGCTTTAAAAACTAATCCCAAAAAAACAACCCACCAAACAAACACACGCAAACAATAACAACAACCACACCATGGATGGAGACTGGGTGGGCTGAAGGAATGAAGTGAGCTGGAAGATGGGAGAGTCTGCATCAGGGAGACAGGACTCACTGATGAAGAAACAGACAGGATCTGTCCAGGGGGCACCCCAAACAGCTTACTCAGAGAGAGCAGCTGGGTAAGAGGTGAAAAGCACCTAGAAATGTACAGAATTTATTTTGCACAACCAACCTCAAATCTGGCGTTTCCTTAGCTTTTACAACTCTGCATGACAGCATTCTTAAAGCTCCCTCGTTCTGCATCTGCAATGCTACTTTAAAATGTCCACATACACTACTGTGAAGAGTGAACTTAGATGGTACAGCTGAGTCAGCCTAGCAGGGACTCCTTGGAGGCTAAACCTGACCTTTTTCTTCCCATTCCCAGACACATTTTCCTTCCACTTCCCTCAAACATTCTGGTGGCCACTGGATCCCTCCATGGCGAGACTGAATCCACCAACCCAGCAAAAACTTAACCCAGAAAAGAAGGGGAGGAAAGAAAACCCAGGAAGCAACCACACAGGCATCCTCTCAGTGAGCAAGTTGAACTGGCTCCCAGTGAAGATGAGAAGCACCCCAGCTGGCAGTAGGAAGGCGGCAGGACCACACCACAGGGAGTGGGTGGGGAGGAGAGCAAGACCTCCCCCTTCTTTTGAGATGATGGCCTTATCACAAGTTGAAGGATATTTATTACAAAAACTACAGCGTGACATATCAAAGCTTTAGAAGCAAGAACACTGTTGGCTTACGTAAAACTGAGCCATTATCTCTGTTTATAGACAAGCAATGTTTCACAAAAATTGCTTAAACCTCCCCACCGATCAGGGCCCCTAGAAAGAGAAGCTTCTTCCAGAAAACATGACAAAACTATTGATATTTCTTCATTCACAGCCACAACTGTGGAGTCACATGCTGAAATTATTTCACTTCAGCAATGTTTCAGTGACTCACAGGCTGGTGTGCAGTATATTCCCCACAAAGAACTCAGCTTTATTGCTTATCTCATATCTATGCTGTTTAAAAACAATATAGTTTTATTTAGTCTCTCTTATTTTTCTGTAGTTCAGTCACACTGGTCCAGTTGTACCCAATGGGCACCCCGCCCACTTCAAGATTAAAACTAGAAAAATAATCCTTCTCTTTTCATTAAAAAGACCTTCCTCCTTTACCTACATTACAACTGAACTCGTATTCAGATGCTACAAAGTGTTGAAGTTTTCTTTCTACCAATTTTTTCCTAAACAACATCCTGCTGACCCCACACCAACCCCAAACCCTGACAATTCTTGCAAAAATACACATTTAAACCCATCTCAAAAAAGGGGTCAGTGATCCAGCTCCCAGCTGTAATACTTGCATTTGAAAATAACAGCAGCGAGGTGGTCAGACAAGCAGCACCTCTGGCTCTGGACAAAACAGCCTAGCCTTCGTTTGGCTCCGACACTGAGCATGAGGGCTGCTGTGACCAGATACAGTGACCCTGGTGCTTGCAAACCAGATGCCTCATAGTCTCACCAGCCCCAAGACACCCATCAGAGAACCCTGGTGCTGGGCGAGACCCCCCAAAGTTTCAGAGAGACCTGGTGAGGGCAGACTGCCCCATGCCATGGGCTTGGTGCAAGGATGCTAAATGTAAACATGAAGCTACTGACCATCCTGGAGGATGCAGAAAGACATGCACCACTTAGCTTCCCAAATGGTTCCCTCCAGTTCAGTCCTTATTTCACACACATACAGATCTGGCTGTGGCCTCTCCCCACCCCACGATCCTCCTGGACAGAGCTGGGTATGTATCAAGGAGCTGCAGCATGAAGTGTCCTGGAGCAGGGAAGGGATTGCCAGACCACTCCGGCTACAGACTAGCACCATTCATCACACTGACAGATTAGACTTGTGCACTGGGGGAAAAACGAAAAGCAGCAAAAACCCCACCACACACCGAGCGGTCTGCAGCAAGAATGAAAGATTCTTGCATCACATTCTTTTTATGCTGCAGTCAGGGCCTTTTTGGCCCAAACTCTCTTCCTGACCTCATCTACCATGACTATCCTCCAAGTCCCGTCTCAAAGCTCATTTCCTCAAGGGAGCTAAACAGTTAGAAATTGCAGCTACATGTCCACATTGAAAAAAAACTAAATATGCAGACTGTCCAAGCAAGCTCTCTAAGAATGAGCTTCCAGTTGGTTTAGTCATCCAGTTCCAGCAATCTACTTTGTTTCAGCCTGTTGTTCTTATCTTCAAGACACTAATTTTATTGCAGGATGCTTTCCAGGGGCAAAGCACTTTTGAAATCAGAACATCAGACACTAGATTCTGACACGGGATTAATCAGAGGAGGCCTCTGTTGGAGGCTTCTCTGGGCTCTTGGAAGGTAAAATATACTTGTTGAGAACCTCCACCTCTTTTTAGACTGTCAAGCGCTGAGTGCTTTTATTATTACATACATAATTGAAAATACCTTTAGTCTCAGTCATGTGAGTTGGGTATTCTAATCCTAAGTGCAAAATGTGTCCTCTCAGAGTTTTAAAGAATCAGTGTGAACACCTACATCTGAAAGTTCCAACTGCAATAAATATTTAATTTAATTAAATAAGTGTATATTTAATAAGTGTTGCAAGTGTATATCATGTAGAAAAACAAAGTACACCTAAAAGTGTCTATAAGTCCACACAGCAAAGAAAGCAACAAGACTCAGCTTCCAGCAAATAATAAGAGCATTAGTAAATTTGCATTTTAAAAAAATAAATCACCTTTTCCTTTTTCCCTTCAGGAAGAGCTGATACTAACTGAAGTAATTTGCTTTTCAGATAACAGACAGGAAAGAATTTCTCTGAGAGACATGAAAGGATTTAGGTAACACTATATATACAATTAGAATTCCCAAATGTTTGCATCACTGGCAGTTCCTGCAGGTGCTAGGGGAAAGATTAAGCTTGATTAAATGGCAGATTGTGCAAGTTTATTTATGGACTCAGCTGTGAAACAGAGAATAAAAATCTATTTGAAACAAAGCCATTACCCATTAATCTGTTGGTAAAATATCTGGAGTCAGTTTTCCAGTTATTTTCAACATAAAAAACACTGGTTTAATGCAAGATGAGAAATAAATGAAGTCTAGTGAAAGTGTTAGATGGGGAAGTGGAGGGACAAGCAAAATTATTTCAGTTCAAGAGTCTGAAGTAGAGATTTCACTGCCTATTTGGCCAAAATACACTGTTCAGATGTGTTTGTCACATGGTTGTAATTCATGTAATGACCTATTCAACTCAATTGCCATTTATTTTCAGCACTAATTACTCATTAGCACATGCATTTTGTCACGGCAAGATTTTGCTAACATGAAAATATTTCCTCGATAGTTTGGAAGACCTACCGTATTCTAAGCCAGACGCCCAGAAGGTTGATTCAAAAATTGAAATCCTAAAAAATTAACTCCCCAACAATGTTTTTCAACAAAGAAATTGGAGGTCAGAGAGGGAAGGACATGGAAATTCAGTAGAACATTCCTTACAGTCCATTTTTTTCCCCGAGACTGCCCAGGAACATCAGACGACCAGCTGTATTCCTGTTCTTCATGGGGGGCCTGAATGTACCCGTTACTGACAAAATAGGTTTCAACCCTAATCTAACAATACTGAATATAGACTTCAAAGATGTGTAAGAGTTTAGTCTCAATTCCAGCAGAGGCAGGATTTAACCTGTTCAACCCACTTCCTAGAATACTTTATAGGGAGGAGCACATTCAGCCATTTTTTAGATTTCAAAGCTGTAACAGAAAAATCTGAGGCGGACTTGGGTTTGACCCGTTTTTATTGCACCATGCCACTGAGATGAAAGAGTCACTTCTGTTCCTAGAAGAGTTTAGACAGTCCAAAAGCAAGCATTTCTTTTCAGGAAGTTGGATTTAGAGGCATTACAAAATATCATCAAATTAACTTAAAATGTAGCTAAAAGAAAGGCTGCAGCTTTTGCTGCTAACTTGGCATGTGAGAACAACAAAAGCCCCAAAACAATTAAAATTACAAGTCAGAGCATGAAATATTCCAGCCTTTGATATTTTTTTGTATTGTCTCAGTTTCTCTAGGCTTTTAAAATGTCATAAATTGCCTCTGTGCCAGAGAAGTTTCCTTTCCAACTCACAACTCTAAGCGCTTGTTTATGTGAAATACACTGCTGAGTTAGCCTTCACCTCTCAGGTCTAATCATAAATTATACTACCAGGCAGATTTCGTAAAAGCTTTTAGCACTGATCTAGCCACAGAGATTGAAAAAAGAATGCCAAAATGGATAAAACCATGATTATTGATAGAATATTCTCTTACTTAAGCCACGTGTTAAGAAGTCCTTTCAGTCACCCAAGGAAAAGACAGAAGTCAGCCCTTCAGGATCTTTCACAATGTAATACAGGCTGAAGAAGCGAATTTGCAAAAAAACCTTGAAAGCACTGAAGGGGCTTGTGTACGGTAGAGCTAGCTGGCAAGAAGTGATCATTGTGTATAGTATATGGCAACACGGGAAGTGCTCTGGGGTGCGTTAAGCTGCCATTTGATGCCAAAAGTCCCAGGTTAATAGGTTAGCATGCCCAAAGAGAGTAAGATCCTATGAGAAAGTGAAGCTTTACACAGTATATTTGGGATATTTTCTCAGCCATTCACCTCACTCTCCTTAACAGAGGCCTCTGGCAGTAACAGGAGAAGTATAACAACTTTCTTTGCTTTCTTTTTTGTAATGCCAACATCATTCACATAACAGCTTATAAGAATATGCTTCTTTTTTAATTCTCCTTACATTATTACTTACATAATAAGCATACAAATGTGCCTGGGTTTTGTGTCTATAGCAATGAATCTCCATTTTGCAGGATTAAAGATTACAGTGGGACACAAAAAACCCTTTTGAGAGAACTCTTCTTGCTATGAAGAGTCCTTGCAAGTTGAATTTCAATGCTTCCAACGCCCGCATTGTGAAAAACACCATTCACAAAGCTGAAAACAACCCATTATTCTTCGACTGCAGCCATCAGCTAGTGCTGACAAATGTCTGAAACAAATTTGAAAGAATATTCAAAATATACCCAATTCAGTCAAGAGTTACTGCACTGCTTGCATGCTTTCATTAGAATATATAGAGAATATAACCTTTCTAATCCCACAGAGTTAAAAGAAAGTGACATATGAAAAATATGTACAGTATTTTGAATAAAATTTCTTCTCTAGTGTAGTAAATTGTATTCAGCTATTAGACGTGTTATTTTTAACACAAAATGAAAACAATCTTTTAATGGCCTTTGTAGCTCAACATTAATTCAATTCTTTGTTGGTAGCTGTCCTCCTTAAAAAAAAAAAAAAAAACTGAGCTCCTTCGGTGTGGGTTGAATTGATTTTCCTGTTCTGTTTCATTGCCATTTTAATCTATAATTTTCAATTTCTGTCTGAATAGCTTCTTTCTATAGGTTATAATATTTGCAAAAGAGAAAAAGAGGGATA
>VYZW01007311.1:7049-23409 GCA_013401315.1 Balaeniceps rex
TGCTGTTCTCTCTTTGTAAACAAGCTCTGTGTTTTCTCCTTTATTGCCAATTCTAAGCATTGCCTACACAGCTATGGTATGCCAGGACTGGGCTCGAGAAATTAGCCCTTCGGGGCTTCAGAACTGGTTATTTTGTTCTAGGTGTCTCCTTTACACCGAACTCCTTTGCAAGTTACACCACATCAATTTATAATTTCAGTAAGTTATGAAACAATAATACTGACATTTCCCAGTTAGCAGAGACATCTTCAAAGTTAGTGCTGGTTCACTGGAATTTATTACACTGGAACAATCAGATCCTCATCCTCCCCTCTTTTTGCTGGATAAGGCTGCAAGCATTTTTAGAGGACCTAGATTACAGCATTGAATAAAGCTAACACCTAAACTATAAACAAAGCCCTTGAGTCCAAAGAAAGAAAAACTAAAGCTCTGAGAGTCCTAAAAACCACAATGAGAGAACAGCACTTAACCTTTAGTTTTGACTACACCTGGGAAATTCCATCACCTCTGGGCCATTACTGTCTTGCGGATTAGACCTGCTCTCAGCAGGGTTACTCAGGATTGTGGATTAAAACACTAGTGCCAGCTGATAGTTCATCATTTGTAGATGAACGAGTGGGACACTTCTAGATTTCCCAGTGGAGGCTAGGCCCTTAAGGCTGCTTTATACCTTATCAGGAAGGAAGGGGAAGGAAAAAAAAAAGCACTTTGCTTTGACATCTACCTTCAGTGATACAGCACTCTAGTCCCCAGCAGGAGGCCCAGCCTTGTAAAACAGATTGTACTGAAAAAAAATCAACTGTCACTTGAAAATGCTGAAAATTAGACATTAATGCTGTAGTAGAGAAATGATGTATTTCTTTAGCATTGTATGTACATCAGACTTAAGTTAATCTCATCAGTCAGGTGGCTGAGAAATTAAAAGCTGGTTTTGAAATACTGAAATGGCTTCATTTTGAGATGTTTGTAATGGACTCAAAAAATACATGTATATATTCACACGTATATATCTATATATACATACTTAGCAATCAATATTTAAACTTTTTAAGAGAAGAGAAAGTAATTCTCAACATTTTCCATTTATGAAAGTAGATCTAGATGCTAACATGCTGGAAATAAGTACTTATTACTAATTTTGATAACAGTTGCAACGACATGATTATTTTTTAAACTTGCAAGATTTTTGATATATTTTAACTTTGGAAAATAACTTTTTAAAAGAAAAACATGTATTTTCAACAAATTAGGACCAGCCACAGGGAATATTTAATTAACCACTGTATTAAAAAAAGACACTTTTAAAAAATAATTTATATCCAGATGACTAGTTTCAAACTGGTAGATTTCTTGTTAGATCTGAATTTTCTCTGCTCTCATCTGCCTTTAAAGTGATGATTTCCCATTTCCTTGTGAATTCTTTTTCTGACACCACAGTCATTTTGGAGACTAATTTTTGCTACCAGTTGGACTGTAAATCTTAAGTTATGATTTTTTGGGGGCAGTCACCATGTTTTTATTCTGCTCTGAGCACCATCAGAGTCCTGGTCTGTAACTTAGGCCTCACAGGCACTAAAGTCATACACAGTCATTCATAATTAAAGGCAATGATTATATCATGTCCCACATCTCACAACATCTTTGCTTCAGCTGTTCAGTCAGGCTCTCTGGTTAAGAGAATTTTACTGAGCTCAAAACGAGCTCTCCCAGCAGTGCCCAACACACCAGGCAGCTCCTCAGGACTCTGCAGTCCCTGGCACCTTGTGCTGTGTGGTGGAGCATATCTTTCACCATGATGCTGGAGAACATGCCACTCCCTCAAGAACAAGCAGTGGAGATGAGTAAGGACTTGTGGCTGAAGAATGGAACGAATCCCACAATGAAAACACAGAAGGGGCAAGTGAGGAACTAGATGGACTCAAGACCTTTGTGTTCAGAAGATGGTTCTTTGCTTAGAAGCAAATTAACCGATTATTAATTTTGGGGGGGGGGTGTTTAGGTTTGTTCTTCTAAGTACACACAGCTAACAAAAACAGCTAGCTCTAACAAAACTAGCTTGTTTTGCCCAAACCTTACACTTCACTCCACAGAGCTCTGACATTGCTTTGCTGTGAAATTGGAGCTGTGCTGAAAGAGAATTTGGATCCTAGCTCGCTCGGCAGTCAAACTAGTGCATCAGAGTGATAAGACCTAATAGCAGTGAATAAGCTTCTGCAGTGATCTTATAAAGCTATCCTGTGGGCAAACTCTGCTCCACTTGCAAAAGGTTATTGTAGCAGTACTGAATGTGGGAATTTAGAAACAAACCACAAGACTTGTGCCCTTATTTGCATGTTAATCCCTGGAATGCTTTTCCATGTCACAGCTATTTCATAGCTCGAAGACATTAGTGTCAACTCTGACTTCCCTTTGCTTATGTGTGCGCTGGACTCTTTCTAACATGGCACTAGTTCTTTCCCCACACTTAACTTCTTTGGGAACACACTCTGCAGTACGGTGCCAAAAATTGGCACTGGTTGCAGATCTCTGAGAAATCACACCAAATTCTGTCATGGTGAAATAAAATAAATCAAAAGTATCTTTCTCTGAACATATTGTGCAAATAATGTTCAAAGCTCAAAAATGAAAATGAAATCACATTTGTTATTAGCCCTCTGATTACAGGCAAAACCCAAGAATCTTTTGTGGCTTAACATACTGGAAGAGGCCCAAACTCTTTGCATTTTCTTCCTTAGAGAACTTTTCTTCTCTCAGACTGAGTAAGCGGGCAACAACTAGGGCAGCAATGACAGGGCACTGTGCTTCCCTTCTACTCTTTGTTTTAGCTCTTATTTGCTCTAGGAAACCTGGGCTGGCTATCTTGAGTGCCCTGGCCTCCCACTCACAGTAGCAGCTCCATAGTCTTAGGTGAGGGTGATCCTATGCCTTAATAGCCTCAGAGGGCAGCGTGTTTCTGCTTTCCAAATCCCAAGGGTCTCGTTAGAGGATCTGCTAAATCAGGCTTGTATAGTCTGTCATTAACTGCAGAATTTAATTAGTCTAAGTTTGTGCTGATTTGCATTTAGGAAAGACTGAAGCTTGCTGAGTTGTTGCTGTTATCATGCTGCGTTTATCTTTTCCTCTGTTTTCTAAGGGTTTTTTTACAGTACATAAGGTCGGGGGAACAAACATTCTTGGTGCAAAGCCACTCCTGAAGATGCAGTCATACTGGGGGCTTAGATAAATGCTTACTAGTAACAGAACAGACTTAGTAGCAATACTGGAGTATTCCTACCCGACATATCATAACAGCCAACATTAGCATGGTATAATCAGAAGAAATTATGAGAAGGGCAAGATGATGGAGCTCTTACGTTGAGACTCTGAAATGAACCCATGGGACATGCATTTGCTAACTGCTTATGTAAAACGCACAAGTTCACCATACCCATAGTGTCATTGAGAAAATGCCCACTGACTTCAACGAAAGCACTGCTAAGCCTGACACTTCTGGTAATCGCATCTGTGACACTGAACTGCTGATCAAGCTTTTTGGTGTCTTGTAACGACATCACGCTGGACGAAGACTCAATAAAAAACATCCCAGATTGTTCTCTCACTGTTAAGAGTTTCAGTGATCTTGCCTGCAGTACTAATATGGTTTATATTCTGAATACTTGCAAAAAGAAGTTATTTCCTTCAGAGTTCTTGCAATGTCACTGGAGAAGAGTAACTCTGCTGCTGTAGCAGAATGTCTCATTTCCCATCTCACAGGGTCTCTACCATGACAAGCTCCTACTCCAGTTCTCTGCACAACACCACATATCCGAGAAGCCCTGTGAAAAGCTTTTTCTATTCTCATTCTAAACACAGCCAAACATAATCACTCTGTGCCAAAAGGAAAAGACTGCAGCTGGTAAGGAAATTAAATTTACTCCAGATCTTCCAGTAATGCATTATAGCATAAATGATGGAGGGATAACAATCAAGACATGCATAAAAGTGTCTCAGAGAGCGCTTTAAAAGTTTAGTGCTTTATCTAAAAGAGCAAAACCCCATCTAGTAACGGTGTCTTTTTTTTTTCCCTTGTGGATGGATTAATAAGACAAACAATGTATTAACAGCACAAATACAAGCTTTACTCTCTAGTGTTCATTTATCACACAGCTCTTTTGAATCCCAGTAAATTCTAGATCTTTTGCCAATATTTTTTTAATGGAAGATTGTAATTCCAAAGACCAAGACTTCCAAGACAGCTCATAAATTTTTCTCCAGGGCAGCCCAGCCCTTACTGGGCCTTATTTCCCAAAAGTGCAGAGATCCTCCACCAAGGATCTTTAAAATGTCCCCTTGAACACTGGAGAAACAAAAGCCTCCTACAGAAATCACTCCTATAATTCTGGCTCTCACACCATTATAGTAAAAAAGTTGTATATTAGAAAATAAAAAGAATTGTGCTTCACTTTATTTTAATGTTTGAATATGTTTTTCATCAGAATTTCTCAACTGAACCTGCATTAAAAAGCTCAGTCAAAAATCCAGAAAATCCAAATTACTTCACAGTCGTTGCACGCTAAATTCATACTCAGAAACATTTTGATGTTTCCTATTGTTGTGGTTTAACCCCAGTTGGCAACTAAGCACCACACAGCCGCTCGCTCACCCTCTCCCCCCCCTCCCGTGGGATGGGGGAGAGAATTGTAGGGGAAAAAAAAAAGTAAAACCCATGGGTTGAGATAAAGACAGTTTAACAGGACAGCAGAGGGAGAGAAAATAATAATAATAATAATGATAACAGGATATATAAAATAAGTGATGCACAATGTAATTGCTCACCACCCGCTGACCAATGCCCAGCCAGACCCCGAGCAGCCATCGCTGCCCCCCGGCCAACTCCCCGCAGTTTATATACTGAGCATGACGTCATATGGTACAGAATAACCCTTGCCAGTTTGGATCAACTATCTTAGCTGTGCCCCCTCCCAGTTCCTTGTGTACTTGGCAGAGCACGGGAAGGTGAAAAAGAAAGTCCTTGACTAGGGTAAGCACTACTTGGCAACAACAAAAACATCAGTGTGTTATCAGTATTCTTCTTACACTAAATCCAAAACACAGCACTATGCCAGCTACTAGGAAGAAAATTAACTCTCTCCCAGCTGAAACCAGGACACCTATTAACTGAATATCAGGTCTACTGGAGAAACTGACAGAAATTCCAAGATACGAACGATTTGTGGAAATTTTTTCACCCTCTCTAAAATTCCTTTCAAGGACCTAGAATGCATTGCTAAGCACTACACAGAAATGATCCTGTTTAACATATTAAAATTCAATTTACATTGGAGAAAAATGCATTTGTGAAGTATTTATATACACAAAGAAGCATAACATTAACTGCACTGTGGAGATGTTATCACAGCCACTGAGTGCCTCAACTACAAATTAGAGGATAATTAATTTAAAATAGTCCTGTACTAAAACACAGAATAAAGCAGTTAAAGGAAAAAGCTGTAATAGTTCCCATGGTAGAATTTTCTTTATAGGAAGGACATGAATGTTACATCAATTTAATTAACAATAAAATATTGGAACAGGTCGTAGGGTAGGGTTGACCTTACAAAATACAGGGCCTTGAGTAAGGTTTAGATGCACAACTCCACATTATTCCTAAATTTGTCTCTGCCCCACCTTGAGGTCCTATCTTACCTCCATCTCCACTGCCTCATGACATGCATAAGTGAAGTCACTAGCTCCTCTTTTACAGGGTTGCAAGCAATCAAAAATGATTTGATACGTGCTTTGGAGTAAGAGCTTGAACACAAGCAGTTGTGGCAGAGCCACAATCCCTGAAGCTGGAAAATGGTGAGGGTTGGACTAGTGTGGCTCCAAACACTCACTGCATCACCGTTATGTAAGACCTGCTCTGGTGGCCTGCAAATGCTCACCCACGTGAGCATCTCTGTACATGACATGCTCTCCAGTGAGTTCCAAGTACGAAACACAGACGCGAGTTGCTCATGCACTTAAGCATGTACAGATTCAAAGCCTTGGCTTTCGCCTAGGCCTCAGATGAGGAAAATTATGTCTGGTCAGGGCCAAACTGTTTCAATTTTGTATTTAACTTTTCCGTAAGCAAATTGTTTCTTATGGAATAGATTTTTTTTATATAATGCATTTCTCCTTTCTAAAATTTTCTTTATATATCTGTGTAGAAACCCATTGCAAGTTTGCAATTACAATCAGGAGATAACTTTTTACATGGAAATAATTTTATTCCTTTCAAGCTCTTAGGAAAACACACTTGGTTTTGTGATTTGTTTTTTTCCCCCCATTTACTGAGACACAAGAATAAGTTTATTTTACGTTATTAACTTTAGGCTATTTAAGGTTTTTCAGCATATTCAAATATATCTGTAACCTCAGTCCACACACATGGAAAAAAGAATGTATATATCAGTAGTGAATAATATATATGCATTAAACAAAACTGTTCCTTCTTGAAGTACACTTCATGTTTCCTAAAGCCCCACTGACAGATCACTCATATCTCAGGTAACTGTGGACTTTACACAAATATTGCTCATACTGCTTTGCAGTATTTTGCAAGAATGCTAGAGGCACAAAACAGATGTTTTCTGTGCTTTTCCACTGACACTGAAGAAAACCAGAAATTTTCAAGTGCTTAAGTAAATTCTTACAGTTATTCATTTAGTTATTTTTCATCTTTAAAGATGTTCTTTTTAATTTAAAAATGTTATTTTTAGTTTTAAAACTAAAAAGATTTAGTTTTAAATTTTAAAAGATTTAGTGGAGTATTTCTTTACAGTGGCAAAAACGTGTGAATTTCGTAGCAATTATAAGGTACTGCATGATTTCCCATAGCCTTCCCCAATGATTCTTTTTGCGTCATTATTTCCCTAGGAAATATTAATCTATGACTGCAATAAAGTACATCAACAGCTTTGCTTTACTTCACAATAGTGTTGCTATTAATGTTTTTCACCTCCTAATGATGAAGAGAGACTTCCTGTAGTAAAAGCTGCACATATATAAATGTAACTAAATTAAAATTGCTGGAAAACATACCACTGTTTTCCCAGGAAACTAAAAAATAGTTTAAAAATAGCCTTAATAAATGACAAACAACTTTAATTAAAAAAGGGGTTACAGCCCAATGCTCCTGCTGCCTGTAATAAAGCTGTAATCGGTAAGCTACTTCCTGCAAACAAGTCCTTATACAGCCAGGACTCAAATGAGCAGAATGATTGTATCATCCAGACTGATATCAATTCTGAAGAAAAACTGGGACTTCTGAATTATTAAGGAAGTCTGTCATTGAAGTTTTCATTGAACATCTGTATCCTGAAGCCATATAAATGTCACAAAAAGTCACGGCACTTTGGCTCTGATTCAGCACAATTCTTAACCAGTCAATCAAACTACCTCTATATTTAAAGCTAAGCATGTACATCGTGTTCCCTGCTGAATCAGGCCTCAGATTCCAACTTCACTTTATGAATCTGTGATTATCATGTTTCTAAGCAGAACCTAGGGTCATAAATTCCACAGGAAAATGCTTATAGACCTTGACAGAACCAGTTTTGTCTATATAGAGGGAAAAGTACTACAAGTTAGCCTAGGATGTGAATTTATAGTCCATTTGCTGTTCCATGCCAATTCCCCAGGTGAACACTTGGTGCCCTTGTTCATTATAACTTTACACGCTTCCAAAGTATATTGTCTAATAGCAAACAAAGGGGTTTTTTATAAGGACTAAGGACCTGTTTACACTGAGATTCTTGGGAAGATACATGTAAATTTACTTTGTAGATGGACGAGTTATGCCACATTAAATATCTGAGAGGATAGTCCCATATGGAATTAAAATAGCTTTAATTTAATTCAGTTTAATCCACTTCATGAGTAAAATAAATAAAATTAAATTAAGGCTACTTTAATTCTGAATGAGAGTTCAGTGTGGTTTAAATAGTCAATTGACAACTATTTAGTTAATTCAGATGAACCTTGCTGAGGACCCCCAAGTAGATGATATTAGGAAAAATTTCTTCACTGAAAGGGTTGTCAAGCATTGGAACAGGCTGCCCGGGGAAGTGGTTGAGTCACCATCCCTGGAGGTATTTAAAAGACGGGTAGATGTGGCACTTAGGCATATGGTTTAGTGGTGGACTTGGCAGCATTGGGTTAACGGTTGGACCCAATGATCTTAAAGGTCTTTTCCAACCTAAATGATTCGATGATTCTATGAGCTCTGTCAGTGTCCAAACAGAAATAAGAAGGGGCAGGTGGTCTTGTATAAATGTTCCCCATCGTCTGCAACACACTGATATGGGACACAGCAGAGAGTAGTAGTGCTGTGTTTTCAGACTGGCTCCTGAATGGCTAATGGTGGCCATAATTTAGAAGATGCCATTCTCGTGGTACCTCTGGAGCAAGCCTCTGTACAGTTCTTTGCACACAGGATTCTATTACAATCACTTGTTAGTTTCAAATGAATCCCTGTGTGCTGAGTGGCAAGAAGAGGGCTGAGACCTGTGGGCTATAACCCTGGGGGAGGGCAGGCACTCATCCATCCCTGTGCTGAGCAGAACAATCCTCAGCCCTCACCCTCCCCCCGCGGCGCGGCAGCGGTCAGCACCACGGACAGCTCCGCCTCCGCCCTGCTCCACCTGACGCCTCACCAGCGGCTCCGTCTTTGATGATTTTTAATCCTCGCCAAAGGCCCATCCGCAGAAATGCCTTCGAATCGAGATTCAGAGTAAGATAACAAAGCACAGGTCATTCTGAAAAGTGCAGTGTTCCGGCTGGGCTTTTCCAGGACACTTGGAGGATTATTCTATTTCCTGAGAACCAGGCATTCAAGTCTCATCGAGGCTTTTGGAAAACTTCCAACTAAGCAGCAACTTTTATCCTTTAAGAAGGATGCTCATAACATCACTCAAAGCTCACTTAAGTAACTAGCTGATTCTGTGATTCCAAATGACCAGGCCTGAAGGGAAGAGCAATCGAACTACAGACTTGGGTTTTCTTCCTCGCTTCTTTAACTAAAGCCTGCTGAGGAATTCTGGCAACATTCAGCCTGGATGTGGAAGAATCTTCCTGGTGTGCCCTGCTGTGAGTTAAATCTACTTGGAAAAATAGGTGGCTTCACTCTAATTTCTAAAGGCATTGTGTGTGCATGCATGGGGAATACAAATACCACTTCTCAATAAAAACAGTGAGCAAACCTGCTTTTGTACAGGAGCAGAGTGCTGACATTTCTGGTATAAGTGCTGAGCTGGATTTAAAATGGAAAAGGAGAGCACTAAAATAGTGCACAGAATCAGTGCTTTTCTACAGTGTCTGTGATCCAAAGATCTCCAAATTCTTTAAAAGCAATTCTTCAGCAAGCCTTACAATACTCTCATGTGATAGACAAATGTAAGTGGCTAAGTTGCCCACTTTACAAATGGGTAAACATGGATACAATAAGGTCAATTAGAGTTTGCTGAAATAGGGTTTTTTTGCACCAAAGCAGCTGCATCAGTGCAAATCCCTGGCACAAATATGTTACAAAGGAGCAGTATGCCTTATTCTTCAAAACAGGATCATACCGCATCAGCAACAAGCTGCACAGTGAACTGAGAGACCACATTTACTCTCAGTGCTTCTCCAGAATACCCTGGTCTCCAAAACAGCCAAAATAGATACCCCCTGCACACTTGTCTGACAGGCAAGCAGTCAGCTTTGATATATATATGAAAAGAAAAGGAGAAAGGACATAGTAAAGTCAGCTCAGAGATAGGTAGAAAATGCAGATAAAGAAAGACACACTAAGAGGAAAAAAAGAAATAGAATAGAAACCCCTAAATTATCTTCTGCTCCCTTTGCTGTCTCACAAAATGGGGACCCAATATTAAATT
The DNA here is from genome assembly GCA_013401315.1 of Balaeniceps rex. Lineage (NCBI taxonomy): Eukaryota > Metazoa > Chordata > Aves > Pelecaniformes > Balaenicipitidae > Balaeniceps > Balaeniceps rex. Next base: position 16,949 of record VYZW01007311.1, read on the forward strand.
TGTTCAGGTTTGCAAATCTATAATGGTAACACCTGCAGCAGGTGTTTTGGCACCAGTATTAATACTTCACCTTTAGACAGATTTGAAAATGAATATACTGTGAGTTTCCACTAGAGATAGTAATTAAACAAAAAAAAAGCAAAACCCCAAATCACCCAAACACTCAAATGAAGTAATTCTTTGATATAATCTGCCCAATGACTGCTTGGAGTTTAATTGCTTTAACTTTTAGCAATGAATAATAGCCACCTATACAACAATCTGATTAGAGATATATTCCATTTGTTATAATTAAAAATCTTGTTCAAGGTCTTTTGCATCATTGGTCATTTGGTTAGAAAATGCAGAGTTATTCATGAAAGTGATAATCAGGGTCATTTATAGGATCACTCTGTTCTACTCATAGCTCCACAAGTCTTCTGTGGAGTGCTGGGGCAGCCCAAGTGAAAAGGGAACAAAAACGTCCTTTGGTCTATCTGGGTCAGTTTACTAATAGCCATGATTTTTTGTCATTACAACACAGAAGACTGCAGATAGCATGGCTAGAAAGACATGGTCCTTATGCACTGCAGCTTTGAGATGAAATATTGTTTTTGCTTTAAAAAAGCTACATCACCTCATTCTCAATAGCAGTTGGCATCCAAACTGTGACGGCTTTTGTGTACAGAAATATGCAACTACCTCGCTAGCAGTTAAATCCGGTGCTTTGGATTCAATATTTATTAATTACATTTTGAAAAAGTATATATAGAAGTGCTCATTGTCACATTGCTGAGTGAAAAAATAGTAAGAAATAGGAACACTACAGTCCAAATTCTCTCCTGGTGAAGTTCAAAGACTGTCTGCCTCTCCTGCACATCACAGTAAAATAAGACCATGACCTAGATATACACCATAATCCTGTAAAGGTACAGGGAGATAAACCATGAGGAGGGCATGACTTTCATCCCACAGTACACTTGCGATCACAGGAAAGGCCTGAAGGAAGGAGAGGGTGGAAGCTACATCTTCCATGCTGGGAAGAAAATCAACCAGGTTAGGACTGCAGTTAAAAACTTTGTTACTGATGCTTTCACAGAGTTATTTTAGAAAATGATCCAAAAACATGCAGGCCATGCAAGGAATAACGGCACTGTAAGAACTGAAACAGTATTTAAATGAATAATCCTTCGCAAATTAGCTTCAAATAACTCATTGAGTGCTATGCTTCAGTACTTTTCATCTTTTCTTCCTTCTTTCCTTTTACTTCCTTCCAAAAAAGCTCACATGACTTATAGTGCAAACTTTGAGGTGTCTGCTTTAGGAAAAATCAGCAAACCACCGGGCCAGCTTTTGTGCATAACCCTTTTCTGAGTCAGTTGGCACCATTCTCGTAGCTAGCTTCCAGCTACCCTGGGACAGTGGGATCTCTGACCACAAACTCACACTCCTGAGAATACACCCCACACTGCCAGCCACACAAACCTGCTACGGAATAAGGATTACCTTAAGTGATAGCATTTCTCTAGGAGCTATTTGTCTAAAAGCCAACACACACATCTCAGCAAATTTGGCAAGGCAAACAAGGGCAGAATAAACTGTACTTAGAACAAATGAACAGAGGTGGGATTGTGATAAGGGGTAAGTTTAAATGCAATCAGGGTGCAAAAAGCAGGTCTGGGATGATATTAGACTAGTCATGGGACTGTGGTACTCAGAGCAGCTGCCTGACCCAGATTCACTGTCAGTGGCTGACTACTTGGAAGCGGGATGAAGAGCGTCTACATGTGCTGTGGTTTCACCCTGGCCATAATTTCCTTCTCTGTGTTTCTCTTGAAAGACACAACTGCGTATGATATGCATGGAGAACCAAGATCTAAATGGGTGACACTGAAACCAGAGTGAACACCCGATGTGGGAAGTGGATGCCATATTCAGCTAGGCATGTTTGAAAGTTTTGTCCATATGGAGATCTTAGAATGGTCTGCTTGAAACCAATCCATGATGTATGCCAAGGACTTTAAGGATGCCTTCAGTACTGATCAGTGCACTCTCGGTAATGAGTGACTTCGAAAGTACGTTTTTACAGGAATATTCATGGCTGCAAAGGAGCTATTGCATTCTTATTGTAAAAGCTGTAATGACTCCTCTGGAATCATCTCAGATCCAATGGGGCATCAAGACAAAGCAAGCTACCATTGCAGATGGCAAACAGCAATGTCTGTCTTTGTGATGAAGACAGAGAAACAAGACACCCCTCAATATAACGTTTCCACCCTGTAGACAGTTCTAGACCCAGTCCTGCTCACTTTATTTATAAAAACAACCTGAAAGGAGTCAATTCATGCTTGAAATACCATGCTGGATATTAAAGGAGCTGTGCATGGAGATTGTGGTCTTGCATAAGCAAAGGATGAATTAAGCACTGACTAATAGCTTGTGTCTAAATATGCTTTCTTCAGTCAGTTCAATTTACAATACATTTTTAATGGTATTGATAGATTGTAGATGGATGGGAAAATTATGTGCTAAAAAGCAAAACCAAGGTGAGGAAAGGAAATTAAATCTCCACTTAGCAGAAAAATTATTTCAATATTTGTTTTCCTTCCCAAGCAAGATGAAAACAAGGATTGTTGAAACTTCCCAATAAACAAAATTTCAGTTCCCATCAATCAAAATGTCTCCTTTTATTAAAACTGAAATAATTAATTTTCCACATATTATTTATATAGCATAAAAGCAAACAACCATCAAGGATTACATTTCAAAGTTTTTTCCAGATGTCAGACTTTGGTAGAGTGCTTTAACTCCTCTTTTTCTAATCAAAGCATTATCAAAACCATGATATTATTATATGAGATTAATGGTGCAAATACAGAAATATTTGATCTGAAAATTTTATACTAGATTCCACTATCAGTCAGAATTTTCTCATCAACTGAAATATTACCAATTTATTAATATGTAGGATATTGCCTGATCCAGTAAAAAAAGTTAATTGCTGTGCACCAACTGTGACAAATACTGCTTAGATTTGTAATAAAACCCTGATTCAGACACAAACATGGACATGAATAGAAGACATTATCCTCAGTTTTCTTTGTAATTTAGAATAAACCTGTTCTACAGCTACTATTGTACAGATTTACATGTTCCTATAATCTCTTACTGAACGCCCTATCTTCAATAGATTAATGACATTTGTATCATTTAATATAACGTTAAGTATAGTACTCAAACTTAGCATAGTAAGACACAGTTTATGTACCAAACAAATACAGATGGATAGTATGGGAGCTTAAAATACCACAGTCAAAACATACAAAGAAAGGAAATGGAAGAAATTCTCATCCCTATTTTACAAATGGGGAACAGAGGTAAAGACCAGTGAGAAGCTCCGTGCAGGGCAGTTACCACAGAAGGAGGTGGTAGAACTGCCCTGCATCTAGCCACAGCTATCCTGTGCACGGTGGCATTGCAAGATTGCCCAAGGTCACGCAAGAAATTAGTATCATATTCCCTCTAAATTCAAATTTGTTGCATGCCAATCCAAGCATATTCACTGCAGGACAGTGTTTCTCCTTAGAAACCATACACCATGTCAAAGCCTGCATGAAGGAGATAAGCTGAAGATACCACAATGGCCACTGCTCAGCCCGGGTTCCTGTGAGCATTACACTTATTGACATTTAAATCCAGTTTTTGTTTTAAATTTCATTTTTTTATGACTAGATCAGATGCAAAGTCCACTAGTTACGTATCACACTGTCTCAATCACATGCCAAGGCCCTACACTTCCCATTTTAACAATTCACAGTTGTCTTACACATCCTGGAGCCTCCAGTAGCCAGGAAACCTTTAAAGCCATTTGATGCCATGCAGCTCCAGCAGGCAAACCAAGTGGCAACAGTGAAATGTTACCACATTCTGCAATCAAAATGGACATCAAGGGCAACATATACTGTAAGAAAAAAAACCTTGTAGACTATGGGGCTCAAGTGACACATTCATATAAAAGATTTACTATTCAGATTAACATGCTGAATTTTGATCAGACACTTTGCATTTCATTACCATAGGTTAGTCCTTCGTCTCGTTTATAGTCAAATCTCTAGACTTGCTTTTCTCCCTGTGGCAGGACACATTTGCATTAACAACTTCTTAAGTTGCTCCATATCATAGCAAGGTGGCATAGGCTTTTCGTTCAGATTGTGTGACACATACTTCCACTCCAGCACGGCATACAGAGAACTGCATCAGTAGTATTCTGCTTCTCACCCCAGTCTGTCCTCGTTATAGCTGAGAATTGTTAGTGCCTTTCTTCTCATCATAAAGTTGTTTCTCTACAGAATCATCAATATCATTTTTGCCTCTCCTCACACCTTCAGCATACATTCCTACTGCTTGCAAACAAAATGTGTAACGAACAATACCGCTGCCTTAGGACTTTCACTAACATCAATTTGCTCTGCCTCACACTCTCCTGTCCTCTTACGGACGCATGTACCCTATCATTTTACTGATGCCACAGAATCTTGAATGGACCTTCTTGCTGATGGTGCTTTGTCTCACCTTGTATCACAAAGTGGCTCCCTGCATCTCCTCTTCACCCTTGCTGATTTTACTCTCATGACTTACAGCGCTTACAACCAGCATTTTCAAAACTAATGCCCTCTTTATCCACAGAAATGATACAGCTTGGCTAGCCTCCCTTTAGAAGGACTCCTAAGAATGGAAAAGTAGTAAAGCTGATATGGGAGTCAATTAATAAAGAACTCAAGGATAGACGAATAGGAGAATAATGTTAGTCTATACAGGTTTCTGGAAAATAGGTCTTGTAAAAAAAAACTGATTTCATTTCTTGATGAAATTACAGATTTGATTGATAAGGGTAATGGTGTAGGCGTAATAGACTTAGACATTTGCAAATGCATGTGGCTTCGTTATTCGAACACATATCATCATTGGACTCTGACAGCCCCCAGCCCCCCTGCTACCATCTTTTCCAGTCACGTCTTTCACTGGCACAGTTGCCATCACATGGCTGGAGAGGTCAGGAGATGTGACCTTTCCCCATTCTCATATCATGTGTGACCTACCCCAACATACAGATCCTTGCTGTTAGCATGCAGTGAATGAAAGACATCAATTCCTGAGTATGTGTGAAATGAGCGTAACAAGCCCCAGTGCAAGACCTTATGGAAGAAGATGGTATTTATTAACAAAATCTGAATACGCTGGTTTTATCCACTCACTCTCATTCTCTCTTAGAGTTCATTCATCACACTGTCACATGCACCAAGATGTGTGTGTTCACGTGGTCTTGCTGAGATGATTTGTATGTGTCACAGTGGACAAGGGATATCAACTATTAAGTTCTCATAGCAACACTTGGGTTTTTCTTGCCCAGCAATGACAAGCCAGTTTTTTGGCAGGTCTTTTATACCTTTTGAGCCGACGGTTGAGAAGGGCTGGTACTTTGCTTCAGAATCTTGCCTACTTAGGCATTCATAAGTGTTAGCAAGGTTGCAGCTCATTATCTGGCTTTGCTTATATGGAGTATATCTGAAAAAATACACATCTGTCTGGCTACAGTGTAGTTCCCTGTTGGCCTAACAGGAAAAGGAATTGTGCTAGCATGCATGATGTGCTAGTATCTTGTGGCCTTTTAGTGTCCTTAGAAAGCAGAGTCTTGTGCTGGAGAGATGCCTGTACTGTGACTTTTATCAGAGCCCAGGACTTCTAGGCTTGACAGCACAGCACATTCCTCAGTTTTATTGCTGGGAACAATGTTCTTTATTATCAGTACATGACATTCTTCTTACACTTATTTTGCTATTTTTTCCCAATGTTTACAGAAACACATTTGCATCTGTATTTCATTCATACCAATCTTAACATTTCTGTTACAAGTCTCTACATGTTTAGTCATGTGAAAGGAAAAGTGGCTTACTATGACAAAAGGAGAAAGCACAAGATACTGAATCTAGCAGAGGGAATGTGCCAGTCTGACACATTTACAAGGCACAAGAGAAATAACTGAATTCACTTTTCAGATAGTAAATGTGTTTACTGGGCTCAGCTTATGTGATCCAGTGGACTCTACCAGCCTCAAGCACAATTTCTCCGATGTACACCAATGACAAAGGCACTACGCTACGATTGCTTTAGATAGCTGAGAACTAGACTCTGTATCCTCCAATCCAGCACTTCCTATTCATTGCAAGTTCTTGATGTCCCTGTACATGAATTCACCAACTGCAGCGTTCTTTGACATATGGACTCTACCCATAAGAGGAGACTGCATGTGTCCTGACTACAAATTTATTTCGCTCTTTATTTCACTCCAGGAACCGAGACTTGAGCGTCTGTGCTTCATACGTGGCAATTTACCTCTAAGCTGCTTTCCAAGCAATGCTGCTAGCTCCCTGCAAAAGGCACAGTTCACAAAGACAGTCCACTCCAGAGCCTGCCCCACAGAG
>VYZW01007311.1:39092-55323 GCA_013401315.1 Balaeniceps rex
CCAAGTCATGCTACACCTTCCCCCTGAATTCTCCCCATCCCTTACATTCCACCAGATCCAGGTCCACAGCACAGTGTTTCATCATGAGACCCATGTCTTCTTCCCTTCACTGGGACAGTAGGTTGAACTGAGCATCAGAGGAGTCTGATTTGCATTTTCTGTCAAGCAAGCAGGAAAGCTAGTGCTTTTCAATAGAAACACCGAGGAGGAACACAACCCAAATGCTTGAGATCAGACGATCGTTAAGGCTGGAAGGACCTCAGGAGGTCTCTAGCCCAACCTCCTGCTCAAGCAGCTCTGATGTCAGACCAGGTTGCTCAGGGCTTTGTCAAGTCATGTCTTGAAATCCTCCAGGGATGGGGACCGCACAGCCTTACTAGGCAACCTGTTCTGACAGTTGACTGTTCTCACAGGGAAAAAGATTTTCCTTATATTCAGTCTGAACTTCTCTTGTTTCAACTTACACCCATTGCCTCTCATCTTCCTGCCATACCTCACTGTGAAGAGCTTGGCTCCATCTTCTTGATAACCTCCCAAAGAAACTGGAAAGCTGCTAGCAGGTCCCCTTAAACCCATCTCTTCTCCAGGCTGAAAAAGTCCACCTCCCCAGCCTCTCTGCAAAGGGTAAGTGTTCCAGCCCCCGACCATCTTGGTGGCTTTCTGCTGAACTTGCTCCAATTTATAACAGTCTTGTACTGAGGGCCCAAAACTGGACCACAGATGTGGTCTAACAAGTGCCAAGAAAAGGAGATAATTGCTCAGGGAGAGATCACCTGTAGTACTTGCTTTGCTATTAACTTATAGCATTCAAGAGGAATGGGACTGGGGATATCCCAAATTAAATGGTTGAGTGTTATATTATGCAAACCTAATGGAAGTCAGGAACAGAGCTTTAGTAATAGTAAATGTATTCCGTAATGGTATTTAGTAGTACAACACGGAAAAAAAAGAGAGTTACAGCAAGCAATCTTTTTTTCTTCCAAGTGGACCCATTTTGAGAATTCTGTTACTCAAGCCATGCTACCTGTCTATTCTGAAAAATCTTCACTCATACTATGCTAGAACTTTGCCCATGTATTTACAACTGCTGATTGCTGCTTCTAGTAAAAAGAAGACATTGGAGAGTCAGATAAGGTAAATACACTGTTAAATAAATTTAAAAATTACTTCTGAGGATCCCTAATTCTTCAAGAAATTAGAATAATGACAGAGCAGCTGCTGTTAAAAAGTTAATATTTGCTAGCTCTTACTGCATGAGGGTACTTAAGCCATCTTTATTAACCCAAACGGGAGAGAAGAGTCTGAAAAAAGGGAAATTATATTATCTCAGACATTCTGAGGAAAAAAGGAATACGATAGAAACTACTGGATTTTAGACTGATTTGTCTTTGGACCATTAATTTTTTTATTCTTCTTTTAACCTTCGCTTGAATTTTTGCAGGTTACTGCCAACATTGTCACTGCATGGTGACATTCTCCTCCTCTCCCCATGTTCTCCACCTTATTTCTTTGCAAGCATTGCCATTCACTTCTCATCCCTCCCAGTCAGACACAGGACTAAGCAACTTTACATGCTCAGGGAATTTGCAACGGCATAGCTGAAAACTGTTGCCTTTAAGAAAAGACTACCGATGTGTTCCTGTTACACCAGTAAGAATGTATTTTCCCAAAGGTATAAATGGACAGTTTATTTGTCAGGTACCAACTCCATCCTGGGGGAAACAGTGGGGAGCTCAACACATCTGATTTCTCCTGACACTACTTAGACACTAAATGGCCATATATGTGCTTTGACATTTAGTTCTTAGAAAACACGGTAATTTGTTAGATTCATCAGGGATTTGGCTTGAGACACATCACCTCTGGACAGCTACCTGGAATGCAGTCCACTCCCCGTTATCCGTGAGTGAATTATTCAGCTGCAAATAGACAATAATGTTGGTACAGAGATCCCCAGCTTGTTTTTGTGTGGTCCATGATAAACCTAAGAGCTTACAGACTTACATGGGGCACTGTCTTCATGTTGTTATGCTGACACGTCAACTAGCCTAGACAGAAACTTCCACTGTGCTCTCATAAAAGCAGATCAGATGGGAAATCTCATATGAAGATCCACAGGACTAATGGATGTGCTGTATTCTTACTTTGTTAGGCAGAAGTACCAAGTATGTATTTAAAATTGTGGGACTCAAATGAGTCCCTGTCCATACTGAGCATGTGAACTTTCTTGCTAAGGCAGCAGATATACTCCATAACGCAGCCTGGGCGCGAGGCAACATTAACAGCTGCAGGCTAGAACGGTAGGGCAAAATCTGGAGGATTTCTACTAGAAGTACAGATTCCCCCTTAAAGCTTCTGTTTTTCACATTACCAGCTTCAAAAGTCCATTACTAAAAGCTAAAAATATACAGAATTCAAATAATTACTTTTCCATGAATGAAATTGTTGAAGTTGCTAAGGGATTCGGAGCAGGCGGAAAAACATTCAGAATATAATTTCTCCATAATGGTTGGGTGTACGAAATTTAAATATATGGGAATGCTAGGAAAATCTGTGCAGAATCATTAGACTCACTAGTGGTAACAGGAAAGTGCTCATAGGAAGCATTACGAGACCTTGCTTTCCAGGCAGGTACCACTTCTGGTTAATCAGAGCTAGTATTTTTTATACTTTAAAAACTACAAGTCCTGTAGTAGAAATGACATACACCTCATTAATCTCTTCTAGCAAGTATCCTTACCCTTAAATGTACTTTGGATTTCCAGCTGGACTGCACTAATTTCAGTGCCTAACCCAGGGATCACGTTGTCTTTGCTAAATTAAGAGTGTCCTGTGCTACCCAGCTTCTCCCAGCAGAAGTGGGTACTTCAGCGTTTTAAAAACCAAACACATAAAAATACACAAAAGCATAACTAAAACATAGTATGCTAAAAGCAACATATGTGCTAAGATACTCATTAACACCAAATTGAAAATATAGACAGATTTGTGTTAAACATCTGAAAGTTTGTTATGCAAGAGATTTTATCCTCTAAACCAATTTTAATTTAATTTCAATACCATTCTGACAGTTATGTTTTTTAATGGCAATTATGTTGAGAAGGCAAAAAGCATCAAAGTCCCCTTCACTCAAGTGCTCCATCCTGACAGTGATTCCAGCCAAGTTGGAAAGATATCAAAACCACAAATCCTAGAACCAAGAAGAATCTTACGTATTGCCAAGAAAATGCCAAGTGTTAAGAGCCAAGCAAGCTCATCCCATTGAAATCAGCAGAAGTCCTGCCATTGAATCCCACAGCTAGAGCCAGGGTCTGGCCATAAACTTTCCTTCAACGTGCAACACCACCATGAGTCAAGCTCACTATTGGTATAAGTACAGTTCCCACTTTAGCCAAGTAGAAAATCTGGACCCACAAATGAACCTTCTTTTTAATACATGCCCTAGTGATGGCATATTGCCTAGAAGGCGTTCTGCCTTTGGTATATGTTATTTCACTATTTCACTATTTCAATGCAGTAGTCTTGCAGATAAATTATTTTGTGAATATCAATGTATTTCTATTTAACTCATGAAATTGTATAGGATCTTTTAGGTAGATAATTTAATGCTTGCCAACTTCCATTAATTTTTAACTAGACTTTCTAGCCTGGAAGACATACTGAAACATTCTAATTTCAGATCAGGTGGGTCTATGTTTTGATTAAAGAGCCAAGCTTTTTTTTTTTCTTTCATTGTGATACGGATGATTAAATTTCTCTACTAATTATGTGTATCACCTCAGAACACCCTGTGCCTGACAAAAATATTTCAACAAAATAAGACTACATTTAATTGCATTACTCCTTTTTTTTTTTTATGATGAGAGGTTGATATAAGCCTGTCAATTCACTTCGAGTTCTTTTCCACCTTGAGGGCAATGCTAATGCTTCTTGCTGTTGCATGATGCTCCTACCACATCTGCAGATACTTTTTGCTCTACTTTTCAGTGGAATTTCATTACAGCGGATGACCAAATCTTGCAACACAGGCATTGTAACACACAATTTATTCTTCCTACGTGTATGCAGTAAGTTAAACTGATAGTCTTAATTATTTGAGATTAGGTACCTAAGTCCTTTTGTAGAAGTGGATATCATGCCTACAAGTAATCTGTATTGTCTATTGGGGTGAACCAGTTGTTAGGCTGGTGTTATGGAGTTCACCAAAGTCAAGGATTTAGTTACTCTGTTGTGTCAATCACTTAACTTTCATTATTTGAGTTTATGAAAGTGTGAACTCTCTAGAGGAGGGCCTACTTTTTATCACATTTATAAAATGCTGGAGCAAACAGCTTCTATCCAAGAATATCAAATATTACACTAGAATAATTGTTTTTCCAGTGTTAGTAAGATGAGTCCAGACCAAGCGTTTGTCTCTGAATGCCTAAAACGTTTAGGAAGAATAGTCAAGGATCTAATTGCTTTTGTCAGGTTTCAGCTCTAAATCAAGGTATTTAGAATGCAAACAATAACTTACATCATCATTTTGCCTTCAATTAAAGACTCAGTGCTGCCTAATATGGGGCCAGCACTTTTCCTAGTGGAAGCAAAAGGAGCTTTGGGAAAGTTATTATTTATTTTTCCAGGTATCAGGTTAGGTTGCCAGCTTTGGGGTAGGAGAACCAAAGTTTAAACCTGCCTCAGACTTTATTTTCATTAAAAGATATGGTCATAAGCTCTATTTTACTTGGAATCATAAATTAATACATCTTCTTAATTTGCTTTCTAGTGCATCCTATTGTGCCTAATTTAGACACAGTCATTTAAATGTGGAGAAACAGCTAAGTAAGGAAAATGGTGTTCATTGCAACAAATGCCTGGAAAGCAGCAAAGAACAAGCTCTAGAAGTCCTATCACAAAGAATAAGGATTATGCCATCCTTCTCTTACGAAGACACATAGATATAAACGGATAACCAAATCCACTGACTGTCATGGGGTTTAGGAAATTCAGCTATTGGTGCTCATTATGGGGAGGTGAGTGGGACCTCTGTAGACTCTCAGTTAACTTGGGCAGAATAAATGAGTAAATAACAACAATGCTGTTTTGCTCCAATACAGTGATGTGGATAGCAGCTTGCTGAGGTATTCTGCAGAAAGATAGGAGAAAAAATACCCCTTGCTCAAAACTTTGTCCCTCCCTCTCTGTAATTACCCACAGGAGTAACAGCCCAGGCAGCTCACTCAGCTCCTGAGTGACCACCCTGCGTGGAGGAGCACCAAAATTATGGCTTTAGCCATCCCTTTGGAGCAAAAGACTTTGTGCCTGGGGTCTGTGGGGAAAAGATGGCATATGCTGTGATCTGATCACTGTGTTGCCATTATAGCTCCTTTGCATGTGGCACAGAGGAGCATAATTTCAAACAGCCTTTTGGGTGCTACCACCTCTAGCAAGCACATTCCCTGGCTGATCCCAAAATCAAGGGGTTTTAAAGATGTGTTTCCCAAAGCAGCAGTGAGCAAGGGATCCTGGCCAAGACTGTTGGCAGGAGGAGACTTTGAGCTGTGGGCTCGGTGGACAAGCAAAGGCCGTGGCTGTGATGAAAAGCAGGATGCTTGTCTGGAATGCAGCACGCAGCCTCTGTGATTTCAGTGGGCTTTCATTATCTATTTTGTTTTCTATTTCAGTCTTAGTTGTTCTCTTTCTTTTTTTTCTGAGAGAGGAATAGAGTTCAGTGGTTCGGTTGGCAAGAGGACATTTACGTATAATTTTTTTGCATAACAAAATATAATTACAAAATGTAAATATAACTTAACTCCATTACGGCACTGAACAATAAAATGACCACAGTACAGGCTACTCTGGCTCTCCGATAATTCATCATCCAAATTATACACCACATCTCCATTAGACAGTCCTTTTCCACAAAATTCATCTTGCCTTGTCATGGCTGAAAAACAAAACCAATTTATTAAATATCAGTACAAGTGAAACAATGAAGTTCAGCATTTAGAATACAGCAAGAGAAAACATTTTGAAGTAGAGCTGATTAAAACCTTCTCTTACAGACAAGAATATATTTTTATGCTGAAATTTTTTAAGAAAAAATCATTCTGCATGAGTGACTTGGTTTTGAAATGCAGGTGTTTCGCATCATGGGAGTTCATATGCCATTAACTCTTTCTATAGGCCTGGATCCTTGGTTAAATGACATTTGCTTTCAACTACTGTATTCTTTACCAGGTATATTATACACATCCTGGATATGGACAATGTGACTCGCACAAAGAACCTTAACCAGAAACAACAAGGGTGTGAAAAGCCAAAGCATGGTTACAAGAAGGCAAAAGCCTCGCCCTTTCCCCCTCCAAATACAACCAAATGCACAAGCGAAAAGAAAACATGAATATTTCTGTGGAAAGGAAATTCTGGCCATGAAAACTTTTATTTCTCAAAACCTGCAAATTTCATCTCAAAATTGTTTAGTTTGAAAATATTTGGTTAAGTATTTGTTAAGCCTCTAATTTCCAGAGAAGCTGAGTCCTGTAAGCCCCCAGTAACTGTTGCATCAAGTGCAATTGTACAGACTGCTGAAGAAAACCCAGGCTACCATTTCTCACAAACTAAGCTAAAATATATTTTAAAAGACTTTTGTAACGAACAGTTGCATGTTTTGTATAAGAAAAGCTATTGACTCCTGTGATAGCTATCTGCAAGATGTTTTACAAAATGAACCCATCTCAATTATCATTTATAAAGTCAAACAAAATGCATTATAGAAGTGGAATCACTGATTCCAAGGATGAATTAATGGCAAATTCAAAATGTAAACAGCACATTTTAACAGATCCATGCTGTAAAAGGACACAGAGATCAAGCACATAGCAGAATGGGCAGAGTCAGGAAAGCATTACTACAGTAGTTCGTCAAGGGAAACACATGGGGCAAAAGGAATGACGGCCAGTGGAAGACTTGGAGGCCTAAAGCAGGACGTAAGTGGAATTTAGATATTTGAGTCTAAAGATGAAATCATGAGAATTACTGCTCAGCCCTTACCTCACCCTGGTATCTCTTCAGGTTCATTGGCATTGGGGTTTGTGACCTGCAAAGTTGGCCTGGGCTCATATACACCTGGGCTCCTACACACAAGTGTCCTTGTTTTGAGTAGCAAGGGTGCTCCAAAGCTTGCCTGTGTGCTTGGGTTGCCTGCAAACCAACATCCAGCACCACCCTACAGCTCTGGGACAAGGCATCCTCTCCTCAGCCCCTTCCACCCAGAAGAGCTGGGCCCCAAAGTCCTCTAAGGCCAAGAGGTATAAGACACATGCAGATATCCTGAAGAGCTAAGGAGAAGGAGAGCTTGGAAGCAGTTTTAGGGAGAAAATGACGTTATTTTCTCAAAACTTTACTGAGGGACAAAATCTATCTTCCTACATCTGCTACTGTAGTTAGAAGTAGACTGAGATCCTAACGTTAGGCAGCCACTCACTCTCTCTTCTGTCTCCCATTCACTTCCAAACAAATGCTTGCTATCTCCTTGAAATTCAAGTGTTCAGTGTTTTTACAGAATGCAAAGAAAATAACTTCTGAACTGAAAATAGGTCTTACAAATCTGGGCCAAAGTCAGAGTGAAGCAATTTGATGTAACTCCAAATGCTGCATGAGATTGGCCATTACAGTTCTTATGCCTTACTCCCTCTTAAAATCATTGCCATTTTTTTTTTTAGTTAAATAAAAAGTAGGCACTTTTTGGTACAAGAGATGAAACTGTTCCCCAGTCAGCTGTCATAAAGCCTGTTAAAGTAGTTGTTCTGATACTATTTCCCTCTCTGTAAGAGAATTTGAAATCAAAAGTGCTTAGGAGACGGGAGTTCAGAATATGTGTTTTGGTGTTCTCTTTTTCCTGATGTTCCTCAGGCTGCTCTTGCCTATGCAATAAATACTCTATCTACTCTGTTTTCAGCTGAGTCTGACTTCTGTGTGAATTTATGCATCTATGAAGTGAATAAATTAGATGTGAGCCGAGATGATGGAACGTAAGAGAAATTAGTTTCTTTCCTTTATAACTCCCACAGATTCGTTCTAATGCCATAGCTATTGTTTTTAAAAATAAAAAATGGAAGACTACCAGTTGAGTTGACATGCTAGCTCTGCGATACCTAGAGAACTGAAATCAGAGCCAGGCTCCTGCACAAGTAAAATGGACATAGGTGTTTCTTCTCCTTTCATGTGCATTACAGAAAAATGGAGTGGTTCTAAATCCTGTATGAGAGGGGCTGCACAACCCCCTGACCATTTCTGTGCAACGTGCTCACAATCCAGGTCCCCGTCTCTTCTCTCTCTCCCCACCTGGTCCCAAACCCTTTTAAATGGCCTGTCTTTGAAAATGATCAACATATCCTCCAAATTTTCTTTCATTTTCCCAATTTCTTTTCCATTGCTTGTCTCCATTTTCTCTATCAAAAGTATGTTTTTATTAAAATAGGCTGTAGTCTACAGTGGTCAATTCTCGGGCCTGAGCTAACAACAAAGACCTTCATGTCTTTACCAGGTTTAATATTATAACAAAGTGAAAATCTGCATGTTGCCCCACAGATTGCATAGTTCTAGCCTCTAAATGTAAGAAGAACTAAAATGCTGTGACATTTTTATGAATACAGAAGCAATTAAGTAATGGACGTAAGTTGTAAATCTTATTAATTACTGAGGATTGATGCAGCACAAAAGAAAGATGGTTCAGTGAAGACTTCTCATGTCTGCTGATACTGCTCCATGGCCTCAGGCAAAACACAGGCCAGTTCTTGAAGTGTCTATGAATGGCCCACTGACTTCAACCAGGCTGAGTGCCAGGGAGCAGCGAAAGCAGGGCTGCTCCACGAGGGAGAATGAGCCAGGAGCCGAGGGTGGCACGGCACAAGCCCTCACTGAGAGTGAACCGTCCCACAGCATCTGAGCAGGGCCAGGGTGGTAACAGGTCCATCCACAAGGTGTAATGGTGGGTCAGGTCCAGGTCTATGCAGAGAGCTCCAGCAGCAGACCAGTCTGGAGACAAGCCACCAACACTGTAGGTTTGGGGTGCGTCCAGGGAGGGCAGTCAGTGCCAGGACGGCAGGAGACAGGGCTCAGCTCAGGGACACCTACAACATAGTTTAGGCAAACCCTGGACACCGGAGCCCAAGCTTAAGCAGAGCTCCTCGGCCATGAGCAGAGACTGTGGGCAGAGGTCCAAGATGAGGCTGTTCAGGGCAATCAAGGCCTGTTAGTGCACTCACAACCCTGACATCAAGTGCCAAAAACCTTTGAGGACCCAGATCTCAGCTTCTCTGTGCATCAGTCCATGGAAAAATCAGGACACTACTAGCTCTGTTCCAGGTTTATCCTTAGAGAACACGTACTGGTTTTCAGGATTTGTCCTAATAATATCACTTAGAGGTCAAAAGTAAAGTCATTACTGTCAAGAAAAGAACTTGCCCAGCAATAATGCAACCATTCAGGTCTTACCTACATACTCTGTTCTTGAATATTCACTAACAAAGAGGAAAAAATTGACATCGAATGACAGAATTTTCAGGTCTGCTTGGACGCAGCAGACCCCATCCAGCTCCTCCAGACACTGAGCAGGGTCCATGCAGCAGGTGAATACCCTCTGTGCCGCCTTCCATAACCAGCCTTGCTCACAAAGCTTACAAAGCAGAGCTGTATCATCTTCCATGCGGAGGAGTTCTGTGCCACCCAACAGGTCCTGAAATCTCAAATTTCAAGAAATAGGGGATTCGGGACATCCAGGATAGGACATCCATGCAGTTCTACTTCAGCACAGAGGGGCTAGTTAGGAATGATTAAAAAAAAAACCCAACCCCTAAACCACAGAAACTCCTTACTCAGCAGAGCTATTCTCTGTGCAGTTACACGTCCTGATTTGAGGAGTTTCTGCTGGTTTCTGCCTTCAGACACATTCCCCAGCGTAACCAGAATTTGTCCAGCCTAAGAAACCACAGCACAAAGTTCCCACAGAGACTGAGAGAGTGGCTAGGACCTACAAGACATGAATTACGGGGACAAATGCCAAGCTTTGACTTTTCCTAAGGAGATTCAGAAATCAAAGGCCGATGAGGTTGACCCCACCTAGACTTTGAGAGAAGCCTCCCTGGTCAGAGCAATTAGTGGGCTCTCCACTGGTAGAGTGGTCCTCCTTTTCCACCTACCCAGCATTCAAATATCCAAATGTTTTTTTTTTCTTTTTTGTTCTTTTTAAAAATGATTTCTTCCCAAATGCAAGCAGCTGACTCTTCTCTGCCTGCTTTGGAGGTGCTGCCCCTGAGATGAACTGTAGAGCCATGGGCACATTTATTTATCATACACCTCTCACCACTGATCATTTGTTGCCTACCCCATTTTCCCAGGGACTTACTTTAACTCCAAAATTGATGGTGAAATGAATAGACAAATAAATCAGCCAGCCAGAAATAGCTCCCCTTCTATTACCTGATGCTCTGAGATATGCTGGTTTCCTCCTCATCTCCAAATTTACTCTGGACTGGTGGGCAGCTCAGATAATATTCAATCACCATGCCTCTTTCAGGTTATCCGTATATAGAACTATCAAGACAAAAAAGCAACCTGCTGGCTCTGTAAAACTATAGTGCTATTGGAAAGAGCTTTTTTAGTTTCAGGGCTTTTCACCATAACCTTCTAGCACACCAGGGTGTGGATACACAACTTCGTAGCAAAAAAACCTGAGCTTTGTCAGCACAGCAGTTCTCAGCATGGCTTTCTGGTTCACACTCCTGCTGGGGGCTCCAAGGAAGACTACAGGAGAGCTGTAAAAGGAGCCCTAGAAATTGTCATCAGCTGCTCGAAACATGTTATTGGCACTGCCACAGATAGTGACAATATTGCCCCACTGTGCTGGATGGTGCTTTTTCAGTACCAATAAAATCTGGATGCAGGTCAGAACAAAGATCTACTGAGCATTGTCCAGTCAGCCATTGATTTTCTTTTTGGAACTAATATATCTTTGACAGTATTTCTGGTAGTAAAACACAACCTGGCAGACCCAAAAATGATGAGCAAGAACAGAAATTTGAAGTGGCATGATGAGGCCAATAAACCTTCATTACAAGCCCATCCAACAGAGGAAAACAACAAATGAGAAATGACATTAAAAATGAGACAAATCTTCAGCCAGTGCAAGTCAACACAACTCCGTTCAGGTCAGAGAACTTACACTGATTTACATTAGGGGAGCACCTGACCTCATATACATTATGATTCAATACAGGCAGAATTAGCTTTCATGGGTATGACCTAATAACTCTGGGATCACCCTTCTAGACCTGATGTCAAATACAGTCTGTCACAGATGTGTATGTTTGTTACTATTATTAAAAGCAAAAAAACCAAACGAGCCCCAAAATCCCCCTACATGCTTAGAAATAGGATGCAGCACAATTTCATGCCTCTCTACAAGTGGCTGCATCCACGCTAAAAGCATTCAGTAAATACACTGGCAGAGAAAGAGCAGGAGCTGCAGCCCCTCGGGGGCTATTCCCTGGCTGTGAATACAGCTTGCTGGAGACCCCAGCCCTTGCTAGAAACAAGCTGTCAGAGGGAAAAGAGCAGATCTGTTCGTGCAGATGGCTACTGTCAATCAGCTGTTAGTTTATTCCTGATGTTCAGAATTATTCCCACTGCAGAAACTTTTCATCCAAAGGAAAAAAAACTCAAACTTTTCAAAAGTAGCACTGTATAGAGTCCTTTTTAAAAGGAACAACTCTTAAGAAAATAATTCGGGGAACAGTTCACATAGCAAAGGTGACTGACTGGAAAGATGACACAAAAAATTATATAGTCTTGAGGATGAAGTGCGTATGTGCTATGTCACGTAAGGGAAAGCTTCCTTGGGAATAACAAGAACATAACTTCTCTAGCTCGTCATAAAGTCAGTGATGTAGTTTTGCAATCCAGTAGAGGGCAAACTTAGCCTATATATTCTCAAAGTGTTCCTGAGACAGTCAACAGCAGATGTTCAGGCACGTTTATCTTTCATTTGATAACCTATAAAGATATGTAGCAACCTGCAGCACCAGAACTTACAATATGAAACAGCATCAATCACACCTATCATTCAGTGGCTCTTCAGCCAAATCAATATTTATTACAAAATCCACAAACTGATAAGGAACAATATGCATTTTGAATATTTTCCATTAATGTACTGTTTTATCCCATTAATTCCAATATTTGATTAATCAGTAATTACACACCTATTTTCTGGAGGTTGCCCACATATATAACAGAGAAATGAAGAATTCACCTCCCTGCTCTTAATAATACATATCAGCACACCTGCTTCAAGCAGTTTGGTTTTCACTTAGCTGCTGTCTGAAAATGAAGCATCTGCTTGAAATGTGGGGTTCTGGGTTGTATGAAGGAACACAAGCGTTTCTGGAGAACGTTTTCTTGAAGAACCTCTTGCTTCTAGCACAAAATCACGCTGCTGTTATTGGCCACGCAGAGTGGCCACAACCTTCCCAGCAATACCTTCCATGGTCCTGGCCAGATGAATTAAATAGGCCAATTTTTGCTTTTAAAAGACTGTTTCACTGTGTGCCCTGTTCTGCTCACAGCCAACAGGCGGAGGTGCAAGAAGTTCAAATCCAGCTCAAACAACTCTCTCTCTCTAGGATGAGCAGCAAAATTAGCACCCAGTGGTGCTGCTTATTCTTGTTGGAAACCTGAAGGAGACTGATGAGCGATGCCTCTTCCACGTGCCCCCACAACAAGCTTATTCCTACAGGAAAAGGTGTGGGGACATCATCACTCACAGTGACTGAAGGAAGAAGGGGTCCTGCTCACTCTTTTTATCACCCAGTACACTTACCTGTATGAGATATGGAGTCTAAGAGGCAACTAATAATTCCTTACACAGTGACATTTTATGATGGTAGAGCCAAAGGAATGAGAACTGCACTGCAGCAGGCACCATCCACTTGCGACAGTAGCTCCTCAAGGAAGCCCAGCTGGACTTACTCCCAAAACAGGTCCATGGCTCAAGAGACTTGACTTTTACTTGCAAATCTGCCACTGGCCTGAGCAAAAGACCTTCTCCATTACTAAAAGGAGGCAAAACCACAGCCTGTATAAAGTGCTTAGGTGAAAAGCACCATCATGGCTGAACACTGGGAAATATCACTATTACCGTGAGCAGTCTTGCTCATTACAGCCTCCATCTTGCAAAAAGCTGAGCAACCTGACTCAGACCAGCCAAGCATTTATTCATGTACTTTGACCTACTGTGACTATTCCCATGCTAAAAGTTCAGCACGTTATTAAACACCATCCTGGATTGGAGCCAGCGTGCTTGGTAGGACCCAACTTTCTGTTGGCTCTTTAGGAGCCATCAATGATATCCCTCTCAGAAGACTCTTAGCTTTTCTAAGACCTTTTAGGGAGCAACGATGGGATACACACACGTATGTAAAGCACACATATAAACATGCACAAACACACTATTTACAACTCAAGCAAATCTCCCTAGAGCACAGTCAATGAAGCTGGTGTAGGAAAGTCCACCTGAAGAGCTCATATCTGCAAGAACAAACCCAACACATCCAGTCTCAGCTGTGATGCTCTTTCAGCAAATCCATCTCATGCTCTACCCAGCTGGTGCCTCTCCAGCTCTAAATGAGCCATGTGCCATTAATTAACCTCTCACATCATTGATCTTGTCAGGGACACCACCTGTCTGTCTGAATCTGCCATTTAATCCATCAGCACCTTAAACTGACACCACTAAGAGTTACACCCTCTTCCTTCCCCAAAGCCTATAGCAGCTGCCTCGCCTCGCCTTGCCTCATGTATCCCACAAAACAGACCCTTTTCTCTGACGAATTAAAAAAAGAAAGGGGGCCACAAAGGGAAAAAAGGGACAAAGAAATGTAAGCAGCACAAATATTGGGCTGACCTAAGTCTATTTTTCCCTTTTCAGAGAAGGAAAAGGCTGCTGCAGGGCTCAGAATCCGCCAGTTTTCTTTTTTGCCCTTTCAGTGTGAAGTCTAGCTGAGAAGAAATGTCTAATGAGCAAGTTAACCATCTAGAAGCAGACATGGCTCAATACCTACCTGTATGCTCTTCATTTTGAAAACACGTATAATGGAGTCAAAACTCTCCATCCCAGAAGAAATGCCGCAGCAGAGCAGTAGCTACGCAGTAACAGCAAGGTATTCCAGGTTTCAGTTTTATTCCCACAGTGGCATCTACCACCTCTTACAGCCTCTGTTGATATGCAAGTTAAGGTTACAATCCACTTTTCCACAAAAAAGCCTCAAGTTCAGCCTCTGCTGCCTGTCCCCCTTATAACCATGAGTGCTTCCCTGCGGTTTGGATTTTCCAATGCCTCCCTTCACCATGGATGAGTTTTCTGCAGAATGAAGGACCTGAAAACCTCTTATTTTTACATATTTTATGCGTAGAAATAAAAAGAAGTAAGGCTTCACTCATGTTTCACTGCACGTAGGCAGATTACAAAAGACGTGGCTCTACGAGAGATGCTGTATTGACTACTAAGCCACCGGTGAATGCAGGTCGCAGGTGGCATCATAAAAGGAAAGGACCAAGAAAAGGTCCTGTGCAAGGAGAGCAGCAGACACTGTCAGGCAAACACCCTCATGGGTCTGCTGAGGGTTGTGCCACTCCTGCAGGATGTGGCTGAACCCGATCAGTTAAGACCAGAGGTAACATTGGTCAGGAGCAAAAGTCCCCATAGCCAGAAACTGGACCAATGGTCCTATCCAGCACAGCCAACAGTATGTTTCTCATGAAAAAAAATTGAATTCCTCTACTAATATGAATTCCTAGAGATGTTACCTATTATATACTGCTAGTGCCTGGGCTTTATGCAACATCGAAGAGAATAATAATTTTGGTTTCATATATGCACTGGAAAAAAAAAAACAACTTAGATGGGGTTTGCACAACTTAAGATAGTTTCTTACGAAGCAGAAGTTAGCTTTTTTCCTTTTTTAAATTGAGTCTGCTTAATCCTTCCTGTGCCTCAAACCATTCTAGACAACCATCTCAACCCTTTTCTATTTTGCTGTATTATTTTACATACCTAAGCAATTTTTGTTGTTGTAGAAACTATGGTCAAGGGAGCTAATACTGATGAATTAGAAACTCATTTTAATATTAGCTTGAGTTAGCAAAGATCCCAACTGAATAACATCAGAGCGCTTCTCAGGTGGTCACGTGGAAGCTCTCCATGAAGACTACCAGCCACATAAATCACTGCAGACTTCTCTGTCAATCTCAGCAGAAAAGCTTACCTACCCACAGATGATAACTTGGCCCATCACCAGTGAAGAGGCTCCACATCAGGCACCACACACCGAAGAACATCCAACTGCTCCATCACATCTCCTCTGGACACCATGGTTTCACTGTTTCTCCTAGGGGATGTCTGTTTTACTTCTGATGCTGGGTGAGATGAAATGGTCATTACACTACCAACTTCTCAAGCTGTAAGTACTACGTGAGAAACTAAGTAGCACCTGAGGACAGAGGAAGGGATGATGGGAGTCTCTCCCTTAGGAGCGAGGCACACAGCCTAACACACCATTTTTACAGTCACTTTTCAAAGGTGACTTTTCCAGCATTAAGGGGCTGGGGATATTTCGCTGTCAAAGAGCTTAACATTTTAATACATTTATTTCATTTATGTACTTCAGAGACACACATGACAGCATGATGCTTTCCAAGAAGGCAAGCACAAGATTAATAAGACAGCTATTATAGTGAACTCTGGCTGAGAATTTAATTCTTCTGTTTGACACAGGCACACTTGCTCAAGAGTCTGTGCCAGAGATGCATGTTTAAGCAGGGCACTAAATCAATATTTACCATAATTTTGAAAGATGTCTGAGCACAGCCTGGGAACCAAGGCAACGCTTGATGCATAACCATCAGTGAAATACAGGGCTCTAAAACTTTCCAGATAATAAACTGCTTGCAGGGCACTGGATGGCAAAGACAGCTAAATCCACGTTGTAAGTACCCAGACTTGGGTAGTGCCATTCCAGCCTTCCCTGCTGTGGTCTCAGCTACAAAACTTGTGTGCCACAATAATTCTTTTTTTTTGTTAAAGGCAGTATCTGATAGCCTGTGACTCATCTAAGCTCCTTCAGCATGCCTTCCCTCAGACTTTGTACCCTTGCTTCTTAGAGACAGTCTTTGAACCGCCTTAGCTCTGCGT